>JAKCPI010025377.1:0-76922 GCA_023213315.1 Euborellia annulipes | reverse complement strand
TGATAACCAGCCTACGTGCTGCCAGACAAAAAGTCTATAAATATAGGTCGTGCATCTCGCTCGACCGAGCTTTTTCAAATTGTCAACCAAATCAAATCCATATGTGATTTTCTACCCAATCAAAATTGACTTTTCAATTGTACGAATTCACGACTCCAAATTTTGTAAAATTATTGTAATAAAAAATAAAAAGTTTATTTTTTTTACGTAATTTCAATTAAAAAAAATATTATTATAGTTAAGAAAAGTTTATTTAATTTTTCCTAATCTTATCAAGAGAATTAATTCTGAATATGAGTTTTTTATTTAACATTTTGAGATTTTTTTGTTTAGATAGTAAGCGAGCGATAGCAGAAACCAACACCTGAATGGATTTCTTCAAATGAATTTTGCCAACTTATTAGGGTGCATCTTTATGAAAAAGTAATTATATTTTTCTAATTTTTAATAGTAATATAGTCCTTGCTTGATATTGAATTTTTTTTTTTTAGAATAAAAAAAATTCACACTTTTAAAACTTTTAAACTTTAAAATTGCATTACAATATTGACTTTTTTTTTGTAAAAAAAATTTTTTATCCATAACTGTTATTTATTAAAGCAACGAGTGCAAGAGAAAGCTTTATCATAACATATATGCTACTATATAATGTATCATAATAAAACGAGGAGCAAAGTACTCTTGTGATAAGGACTCCTCAATGTTAAGTGCTGTCAGTTAAGCCTGGCAAGTGACGTTTTATCGCTATATCAAAAGCCAAGCGCCCTTCAACAACAACTGCCAAAACTTCTCCTCATCAGCAAATAACATTAGCCATTGAACCCAAATCCAGAATCTTTTCGAAAAAACAAAAAAAAAATTAACATTAAATTTATAAATTATTTCTGTAACTTTAAGCCTATATGTGTTTGTTTATCCAAATTAGTCTCTATAATGGTGGATATTATTTAAATTTAAAAACTTATCAACCTACTATTGCTCTTCTTTGTCGCTATTTGCTAGAAATTCATCATTGATTTTTCAAGTTTTTTTTTTCAATCTAGAATAAAGGGAGATTAAAATTGGTGAGACAAAAGATGCTGGTGCCCTGAGTTTTCCTTTGAATGCAATCGGTCATGTGTAAATTGTTGTCAAAGCCCTTTTGACCCTTCTTCTTTTATCTATTTTAAGATTTGCACCAATATCTGTCTGTTTTAACATTCTTTACAAAACTGCATATTTATCTATCCTTTTTTTATTTTAAAAATCTGGTGTGACTGGTCGTACAGCACACAACTTTGTCTTACTCTCGTTAATTGAATGTGTTCTGTGTTTAGTAGACCAGATTTTTTGTGTTGACATATATTGTTTAGTTTTTGCCATTTATTAGAATTCAAGGTGTTAAACAAAAATATTTATTGTAGGCCTATATTTTGTTGCCAGGGCAAACATTTCTCCTATTCTTTCCTATGAACAGGGGAGGGCAGGGGGGCTATATCCCCGGGGCCCGGGCCCATTGCGCTCCCACCTTAAAATTCTAATAAAAAATATTTTTCATGGTTAAAATTTCAATTGAAAAAAATCATTTTCTTGAAATTTTTTTCCTCAGGGGTCCGGGCCCTTTAAGCTGAAATCAAGTTTGATCTTTTCACCACTCAGGATAGCTAAAAACGCAGATTTCAGTGGCTAATTTTCAAAAAATTTTCCATACCCCCCGGAAATCCTCTGTCCGGATCTGGCCTCGATAAATTATTGTAACTCTTTGTTTAGGAAATTTTGAAAAACGTTTAAATAACTTTATTTAAACAAATATTATAAGCTATGTATAACTATTTCAAAAGTTGTGTCAAAAACTGTGAAAAATTTTTTGGCATGAAGGCCACAATAGCCTTTTATATACTAAAAAAAAAACTTTGTTTTTTTTTTTTTTGGGGGGGGGGAGGGCGTATTAGCAAGTAGCCCCGGGGCCCATCAAGTCTGTGTGCGGCCCTGCCTATGAAGTACAGGCGGACTACAAATGCCTGATTTGCTCGAGAGTGGAGCCTAGAGCTTAGGCAAGCAAAACGCTTAACCGTTGGATTTGTTGTCTTAAAAGTAGGGGAAAACCCTTCAGTTGCATTAAAAAAAAGATGACTTATTTATTTTAAAATTAAAATATCAGACACTTTTGACACTGACTGTACAAGCAGCTGAGTATTAATTAAGAGAGTAATTAAAAAAAAAATTTAATAGGTAACTATATTAGCTCTTGTTGAAACACGTTTTAATTTATCTAAATAAAAGTCTGAAAAGAAATAAATATTATTTTTCAAAATGTTCATTTCATAATTTTGAGATTTTATATTTTTTTCTTTAGTTTAATTAGAATGATAATTTTCGAATTTGAAATTTCAATTAGGGAATCCCTTGGGATGGTGTTTTGTTGCTGGCTGTTCGGATGGTGCCAGAAGGGCAGTGTGCCTGCTGCCCTTGATTCTGCTGGGCCATTTGGGCGTGAGATGCGATTGTGAGTTGCCTGCTGCTGCTGTCGGATTAAGCCCTGAGTCGATAATGCATCTGCAGCTGAGGGCCCTCAAGCCCCTTTGCAAACATCGCATTTAAGCGCAGTTGCGAGTAATTGTCATCCAAGTCGAAATCTCTTTAAAAAAAATCTTTCTTTAATATAAATTATTTATTACAATCGATCGATATTATTTAAGAAAAAGCATTTACTACTTATTAAATGATTATTTTTTAAGCCCGGGAGGAGGAGGGAGAGGCAGAAGAATGTGCGAAAACTTCTTGATTTTTAGCTGTAACCATCATTGATTTCTTTGTAAAATTATTACTATCAATTCATCTAGTTATATCTCATCAGTTACGCTAACCTGTGTTGGATCTGTTTTTCTTTCTCAAATGATTCTTATGTATTTTTATGCAGAATTACAAGTTCAAGACCAAACCATAAAGGAATTAGATTTGAGGTGTATAGCTGATAATACAATTTAAGTATTTTTCAGATTTTTTAATTGAAAAAAAAAAAAATATTTAAAAATACTCAAATTACCTTTAAATGAATAAAAGATATATTTAAAAAAATATGTAAGTATTTTTATTTATGAGGCCAAACATCCCAAGGCCCCGGGGACCCCACCCCACCTAATCCTTCCAGGGTAAAAAAGTGGGGGAAAAACGGGGAAATAAGGGGAAGTAAGTTTAAGGGGGGAGGGGGGGGGGCAGGGGGGGGGGGAGGAGAGGAGGAGCGGCGGGGGGGGCGGGGAAAGGCGGAGAGGCGGGGTGGGATTCCCGGGGGGGAGGGGATGTTGGGCCTCATCAATAAAAAACACTCACATTTCTTTTTAATAAAATTTAAGTTCAGGAAATCCCAAATTAGCAACGCAGCTAGTCGTTTTTTTAATTTTTATTTAACATAAAGTGCCAGAGCCAATGTTTCAATCACATATAGGGCCATCATCAGGACTAAAATGCAATAGTTAAAATTAAACATCGATCACAAATTCCTTTTAGTTGCACTATGTAATAAAAATTAAAAAAACGACTAGCTGCGCTGCTCATTTTGGATTTCCTGAACCATAAAGGAATTAATAAAAAGTTAAATGGATTTGAAGAAAATTCTTGATTTAAATTTGTTATTTGATTGCAAAAAAAATTCTGTTTTTCATTTTGACTTGCGGAGAGGAATTCTTTGGGGAGGTCTAAAAAAGGTATAAAAACTGAAAAAATTTTTGAAATAATAACAAAATTTTCATAAAAATCTTTGTAAATAATTTTGTAAATAACCGAAGTTTCACATTTCATATAATAGACCAGGCGCTGGAGGTAGTTGAGTATGCAAAATTTGAGGACCGAATTCTGACAATGGATTTGGGCTAAGAATAGCTCCCAGAATAAGGATCCGGATCTTGCCGGGCCAATTTTTGGTCCAATTTTTTTTTTACCCCCCACCCCATAGGAAATCAATGGATGTGCATGCTAAGATGATGTGAAGATTTGCAATTATGGTCAAATTCGAGTACTTAAAACCTCAAACAATGAAAAAACTGTCTTGTCAGCAACTGAGGGGATCCTCTAGAGTCCCCTGAGAAGTACTATCTTGCCACCAGTTGCGGTGGTCCCCTCTAACCCCTTCACCTCTTTTTCTCTCTCTCTGTTATAAATTTAAATATACGGCTTTAACACCATGCCAAATTGTGGGGACCGGCAATTATGTTCATAATCCACTAGCTGGTATCCCAATCAATGAAAAATACTATCTTGCCGCCAGCTGCGGTGGTCCTCTCTAACCCCTTTACCTCTTTTCTCTCTCTTTGTTATAAATTTAAATATACGGCCTTAACATCATGCCAAATTGTGGGGACCGGCAATTATGCTCATAATCCACTAGCTGGTATCCCAACCAATGAAAAATACTATCTTGCCGCCAACTGCAGTGGTCCCCTCTAACCCCTTCACCTCTTTTATCTCCCTCTTTGTTATAAATTTAAATATACGGCTTTAACACCATGCCAAATTGTGGGGACCGGCAATTATGTTCATAATCCACTAGCTGGTATCCCAATCAATGAAAAATACTATCTTGCCGCCAGCTGCGGTGGTCCCTTCTAACCCCTTCACGTCTTTTATCTCTCTCTGTTATAAATTTAAATATACGGCCTTAACATCATGCCAAATTGTGGGACCGGCAATTATGCTCATAATCCACTACCTGGTGCTCCAATCAATGAAAAATACTATCTTGCCACCAGTTGTGGTGGTCCCTCTAACCTCTTCTCCTCTTTTATCTCCCTTTATTATAAATACACCAGGTAGTAGATTATGAGCATAATTGCCGGTCCCCACAATTTGGCATGGTTTTAAGACAGTACATCTAAATGTATAATAAAGGGAGAGAAAAGAGGTGAAGGGGTTAGAGGGGACCACCACAACTGGCGGCAAGATAGTATTTTTCATTGATTGGAGCACGAGGTAATGGATTATGAGCATAATTGCCGGTCCCCACAATTTGGCATGGTTTTAAGACAGTACATCTAAATGTATAATAAAGGGAGAGAAAAGAGGTGAAGGGGTTAAAGGGGACCACCGCAGTTGGCGGCAAGATAGTATTTTTCATTGATTGGGATACCAGGTAGTGGATTATGAACATAATTGCCGGTCCCTACAATTTGGCATGGTGTTAAAGCCGTATATTTAAATTTATAACAAAGAGAGAGATAAAAGAGGTGAAGGGGTTAGAGGGGACCACCGCAGTTGGCGGCAAGATAGTATTTTTCATTGATTGGGATACCAGCTAGTGGATTATGAACATAATTGCCGGTCCCCACAATTTGGCATGGTGTTAAAGCCGTATATTTAAATTTATAACAAAGAGAGAGATAAAAGAGGTGAAGGGGTTAGAGGGGACCACCGCAGTTGGCGGCAAGATAGTATTTTTCATTGGTTGGGATACCAGCTAGTGGATTATGAACATAATTGCCGGTCCCCACAATTTGGCATGATGTTAAGGCCGTATATTTAAATTTATAACAAAGAGAGAGAAAAGAGGTAAAGGGGTTAGAGAGGACCACCGCAGCTGGCGGCAAGATAGTATTTTTCATTGATTGGGATACCAGCTAGTGGATTATGAACATAATTGCCGGTCCCCACAATTTGGCATGATGTTAAAGCCGTATATTTAAATTTATAACAAAGAGAGAGATAAAAGAGGTGAAGGGGTTAGAGGGGACCACCGCAACTGGCGGCAAGATAGTATTTTTCATTGATTGGGATACCAGGTAGTGGATTATGAACATAATTGCCGGTCCCCACAATTTGGCATGGTGTTAAAGCCGTATATTTAAATTTATAACAAAGAGAGAGAAAAGAGATGAAGGGGTTAGAGGGGACCACCACAACTGGTGGCAAGATAGTACTTCTCAGGGGACTCTAGAGGATCCCCTCAGTTGCTGACAAGACAGTTTTTTCATTATTTGAGGTTTTAAGTACTCGAATTTGACCATAATTGCAAATCTTCACATCATCTTAGCATGCACTCCATTGATTTCCTATGGGGTGGGGGTAAAAAAAAAATTGGACCAAAAATTGGCCCGGCAAGATCCGGATCCTTATTCTGGGAGCTATTCTTAGCCCAAATCCATTGTCAGAATTCGGTCCTCAAATTTTGCATACTCAACTACCTCCAGCGCCCGCTCTATAAGTTTTTTTTTAGATTTTAGAATTTAGGAGATTTAATAAAATGATTATTAAAAAAAAAAAAAAAAAATCATTAGGGAAAACAATAGGTATTTTTTTGTTTTGGAGAAGGCTTTGGGGGGGGCCCGGCCCCCCTGGGCCCCCCCCCTGAATACGCCACTGGGTCCAGGCATTCTTATTTAACCCATTTGATATCCAAATTGCTTAAATAAATTTTGGAGTTATTAATTCTTAAAGTTACGATTTCTCCCCCTAGGAATCTATAAAAAAATATTTATATATTCTTTTCATTTGTGTATTCTATGAATATAAACAAATCCTCAAGCAGGTACTGAATTGAAATGGAATAATAATAATAATTTTCTTTTCAGCCCTCGGGGCTTGGTGTAGAGGTTAGCGTGCTAACCTCGTATACAAAGGTCGCGGGTTCGGACCCCAGGCAGTCCGATGATTTTATTTAAGCCACTTGGATACCAAATGGCTGGACCCTAAATAATATATATTCATAACGGTTATCGTCAAAGTCTTAAATGGCCTAAGTTGCCGAAAAGACTGTGTGAATGTGAGTGTGAATGAGAAAAAAGTGTGAATGTTTAAAAAAAAAAATTTCTTTTCCGGGGCTTGGAGTAGTTGGTAGAGTACCTTCTATACAGAACGTCGCGGGTTCGGATCCCAGGCAGTCCGTTGATTTTATTTAAGCCATTTGGATACCAAATGTGAAATTAGGTGTGTCTGGCATACAACTGGCACTTCTTTTCTGTAATCGATCATTCTTCTATGAACGATGCCAAGCGCGGCGAAATCTTGGGTGGGTGGCTCCGAGAAATCAACGTATGAACGTTCTCCGGTAGCCATCGCTAAAACATAATTTACATATATATAAATTAAAACCTTAATGGCCTCTGCAGCCGAAAAGGAGAATTATATAATTTGTAAAATTACAATTATTGATATTATTATCTTTGAAAATGCCATATAGCTTGGATATAGATAAATATTTACTTTTTTGAAATGCTTTTCTTTCTATAAGGGCCTTTTCCTATTTATCCCTTGGGATGCCTTCTGCTCTGAATGGCTTGGCTCTTAGGGAGAGTGGAAAAAGAAATCCTTTCTAGCCAGGCTACAAAAAACCCTTCACCAAGTTAAATGCAAGTGCTGGTGATTGGGAATAACATCTAGATATTTGGAATTTACTGCCGGAAACTAATTATATAGGGTGAGTCCTGAGGTTATCCCCCGCCCGGTTTATGGAGGTGATTCCTGGCATGATTTTGAACAAAAAATGTAAATAAACTAATGGGATGAAATTCATAATTAAAGAGTTATGGCAAATGAAGCAAGTGGCACGTTTCCATAACAATCTACTTTGCCTTCAAATGCAGGTACAAATTTTTGAACACTTGCTTTAAATTATAGACAAAAATCTGGTGTGACTGGCGCACAGCACACAACTTTCGATTACCTAGGTAAGAGAAAGTTGTGTTCTGTGCTTGTCACGCCCAGATTTTTCGTGTCAACTTATATTTAATTTCCGCCATTATATTAGAATTCAAGATGTAAAATTTATAAGTATGTGAAAATATTTATATTTTGTTACCATGGGAACCATTTCTCCTATCCTTCCCTATGAAATACAAGAGTAAAGTGGTCTTCAGAAGATTTCAATTGCAATATACATTTTAAAGAGCATCTAAAAAAAAATCTGGTGTGACTGGCGCACAGCACACAACTTTCTCTTACCCTTCGGTAAGAGAAAGTTGCGCACTGTGCTGGTCACACCAGATTTTTTGTGTCGAGATATATTTAGTTTCCGATAGCACCTTAGTTTCAAACTTGCATTTTAAATGTTGACTGCTTCAAATAAACTATGGTTATTTTTCAAAATTTTAATCTCATATTTGGACATTTTATACACAATAGAGAATCGTAAATAAATACAAAATTTCATAAGAATTGGAAAAAAAAATTTTAAATGCGTAAAAAGTTCCAAAGGGGACCCCCTTTTGAATCGAAATTAACATACAAATCCCTATAGGAAATTAACATTGTTTCTATGCGAAGATAAGGTGGAAAGGGAATTTAAAAAGAGTAGAGAGAGACGATAATGTTTGCAAGTGAGAGAGATATATATATATGATTTCTTTGAAACAATTAAAACAGAAATAAAAAAAAATAAATGGGAATTTAAATAATAATTGAAAAATGCCTGGACCCCTATATATATAAATTCATAAATAACGGATATCGTAAATGTCTTATATGGCCTGAGCTGCCGAAAAGACAGTGTGAATGTGTGTGTGAGTGTGAGTGTGAATGAGAAAAAGTGTGAATGTTTTTTTTGAAAAAAAAAAAAAAAAAAAATAATAATTGATTTTTAATCTAATAAAAAGAAAAAGATTTAAATTCCGTTACCATGGCAACCATTTCTATCTTTCCTATGAAGAACAAGAGTAAAGTGGTCTTCAGAAGATTTCAACGGCAAAATGAGAATATACATTTTAAAGAGCATCTAAAAAATAATTGATTTTTGAATTTTAAAAAAAAATCCTTGGAGGGAATTTTGAGAAAATCGAAAAAAACTGAAAAAGTACATCAGTAAAGTACTAGTACTTTTTGGCCGATTTTGTTCAAAAGCTTATTTTGAGCGTGTGGGAAGGTACCTAAGTTAAATATAAAATTTCAATCCGGTAGCTCAACTCCTTCATGCTAAAAAAATGGTTCCACACACACAGACACACACACACACACACACACACACACACACACACACACACAGACCAATTTGCGGGACCCACTTTTTTGGACTCAGGGGACCTCAAAACATGTATATCCATCAAAATCTCGACATCGAATTTTTGACATGATCGCAATACTTTCTCTCTCTATATATATTAACATATATAGAGGTAAGAGAAAGTAATAATTGATTTTTGAATTAAAAAAAAAATCGTTGGAGCGAATTTTGAGAAAATCGAAAAAAAAAAACTGAAAAAGTACATCAGAAGTACTAGTACTCTTTGGCCGATTTTGTTCAAAAGCTTATTTTCACGCCCCAGGGAGGTGCCTAACTTAAATATAAAATTTCAACCTCGTAGCTCAATTCCTTCATCTTTAAAATTGAACACACACCTACAGACAGACCATGTCGCGAAAACCACTTTTTTGGACTCAGGGGACCTCAAAACATGTATATCCATCAAAATCTCGACATCGAATTTTTGACATGGATCCAATACTTTCTCTCTATATATATTAACATATATATAGAGGTAAGAGAAAGTAAAAAAGAACATAAAAGAAAGAAAGAAATAATATATGTGATTCTGTTTTTTATTTGACGTCTTTCCATGATACGAGAAAAAGAGAGAAAGAATATATGTGAAATGTAACATATTTTCTCACTTAAAAGAGCAAGAGCAATTCTCTTTTTTTTTTTATCTTTGAATAAAATCTATATTATCAATGACATAATATCCAGTAATACGTATCCCCCATGCTTGTTTGTAATTCTTCATATTTGAGGAAAAAAAAAAAATTCAAAAGCCCTGGTGAGAGGATTTTTTCGGGGAGGGGGAAGACCCCATATTTCCTCCTCCTCACTGATAACTTTTCACCTCTCTAGACCTTCAAAAGACATATTAAAGTGAGCTTCTCGAAAAGCCGTTAGAAGACGATTCAGTACCGAGTTAGCCTACTCGAGGCGGCAAGAGATGGCGTTAGTTTTTCCCATAGGAATATAAGGGATTTAATCCATTTCATTGTAAAGATTCCAGCTAATTAATTAAGGGTAAAAAATTAATTATTTTTTAACCCAATGATTACTAATTTAATTATCTATAAGATATAGAGCGAATTTTTTTAAAATATATTTTCTTTAATGCGATTAATGTAAAAAAAAATTATTTTTTCGAAAATCAAAAAAAGGGCTTCTATAAGTTGTAGATATTATAAATAGCTTTAATTTAAAAAAAAAAATTTGAGGTCAATAGCTTTAAAATTGTGGCAGCTGGAAACTCCCAAGGTAAACGCGCACCTTAGGGGGGTAAAACGAAGGTCATTTTATTTAAGAATCTCGGGGCTTATTTCCAGAGTGGGCAAACATGCTACAATATCCCCAAGAAGTGACTTTTCAACAGGCCGGATTAGCCGGTATGCCGGAGTATCGAGGTCCGGATTAGCAAGACTCTACTCCACGGGTGGGCAAATACTTTTAAGCGCGGGCCAAAATGAAACCCGGACCGGAGGACTATCCCGGGTACGCTTTCCACATGCGAATGTTTTGGGTGGAGTTTTTTTCCCTGCCCAAGAAACTTTTTTGACAAAAACACTATAAGTAGCATTTTAAAGCATTTGGACAAAGAAATTTGACAGTTAATAATCGATAATAATAAATTGTCTTACTTGGGTGTACATGCGAACAATTTGTGCCCTGTAAAATGTCACTTAATTTTTAAAGTACAGTAGAACAGAATATTTACCGGCGCGGCTAGTATACAGATCATAACTCCGACCCCTGCAGCCGAAAAGAGTAGTTTAAATTAGAAAAAATTGTAAAAGGATCGAAACAACAGCGTAGAAAAAGAGTTGGTATGTGAATACGCTCTTTTAGTGTCATTTTACGAGGCAATAATAATCATTCGATACACTCTGCAAAAAATCACTTTGATGATTTTTTTTATAGAAATACTACATTTATAAATTTTTTACTTTCTCTTACCTCTATACATGTTAATATATAGAGAGAGAAAGTATTGGAATCATGTCGAAAATTCGATGTCGAGATTTTGATGGATCTTCACGTTTTGAGGTCCCCTGAATCCAAAAAAGTGGTTTTCGCGACATGGTCTGTCTGTGTGTGTGTGTGTGTTCAATTTTAAGAATGAAGGAATTGAGTTACGAGGATGAAATTTTATATTTGAGTTAGGCACCTCACTGGAGCGTGAAAATAAGCTTTTAATCAAAATCGGCCAACAAGTACTAGTACTTTACTGATGTACTTTTTCAATTTTTTCGATTTTCTCAAAATTTGGTTCAAAGATTTTTTTTTTTTTATTCAAAAATCAATTATTTTTTAGATTCTCTTTAAAATGTATATTTTCATTTTGCCATTGAAATCTTCTGAAGACCACTTTACTCCTGTACTCCATAGAAAAGATAGGGGAAATGGTTGCCATGGTAACAGAATATAAATATTTTCCCAAGTTTATAAATTTTACACCTTGAAAATCGAATGAACAGTACTGTCGGAAATTCAATACATGTCAACACAAAAAATCTGGTGTGACACGCACAGAACACAACTTTCGATTACCGAAGGTAAGAGAAAGTTGTGTGCTGTGCGAGCAGTCACACCAGATTTTTCAAATATGTTTATTTAATAAAGAAGCAAATACCTGCTGATAGAGTAAATCGTGATATTAAATATTTATCTTGTTTATTCTCTTCTTCATCTTGTTCGCATATTTGACATTTGTGCCCATGAAGCTGATGATGATAATGGATGTGTCATACGTACTTTATTATTTATTGATAAAACATTTATCGCTTAGTAAAAAGAGAGAAGGAATTTCATTTCTCTCTTTCTCTCTCTGTATATATGATATTAATTCAAATTCCAGAGCAACAAAACTCTATTATTATTTACTAGCTGCGTTGCCTGGCTTGTTGAAGGCGCCGGGGGGGAAAATAATAAAAATGAATACAAAAAAAAAAGTATTAATAAAAGCAGTCAAACAATATAATTTTGGAATTGAAATTAAATTGCCATTCTACTCCCTCCTCCACTCTTTCTCCGCCTTCACCCCCCCCCCCGTCCCATAATATCCTTCGAGAGTATGTGAAGGTTAATATATAGAACTTTTGACATTTGCAGTATAATGAGCATTTAATATAACAATATATTAATTAAATCACTATTTTTTTTTAGTGTATATTAAATGTATAATATATTTCTTTAACACTCCCACAGTGTTAGTGCTTTGCTAGCTAGCAATCAAATATAAAAATAATAAAAATCTGGTGAGACTGGCGCACAGCACACAACTGTCTCTTACCTTCGGTAATCGAAAGTTGTGTTCTGTGCTTGTCACACCAGATTTTTTGTGTCGACATATATTTAGTTCCCGACAGTACGGAACATATGAATTCAGATGTACAATTTATAAGTATGGGAAAATATTTATATTTTGTAACCATGGCAACCATTTCTCCTATCTTCCCTATGAAATACAAGAGTAAAGTGGTCTTCAGAAGATTTCAATTGCAAAATGAGAATATACATTTTAAAGAGAATCTAAAAATTAATTGATTTTTGAATTTAAAAAAAAATCGTTGGAGCAAATTTTGAGAAAATCGAAAAAAACTGAAAAAGTACATCAGTAAAGTACTAGTACTCTTTGGCCGATTTTGATTAAAAGCTTATTTTTCCGGTCCCGGGGGGTGTTTAACTTAAATATAAAATTTCAACCTCGTAGCTCAATTCCTTCATGGTTAAAATTGAACACAGACACACACACAGACACACACACAGACACACACACACACACAGACAGGCCATGTCGCGAAAACCACTTTTTTGGATTCAGGGGACCTCAAAACGTGAAGATCCATCAAAATCTCGACATCGAATTTTTGACATGAATCCAATACTTTCTCTCTATATATATATTTCATATATACATAGGTAAGAGAAAGTAAAAACATAAATAATTACCTTAATAACAATTAACTACCGGTATTTTAATTCATATAAAAAGAGCTCTCATTATCAAAAAAATAAATAAATAAATAAAAATCTGGTGTGACTGGCGCACAGCACACAACTTTCTCTTACCTTCGGTAATCGAAAGATGTGTACTGTGCTTGTCACACCAGATTTTTTGTGTCGACATGTATTTAGTTCCCGGCAGTAGGGAATATTTGAATTCAGATGTAAAATTTATAAGTATGGGAAAATATTTATATTTTGTTACCATGGCAACCATTTCTCCTATCCTTCCCTATGAAATACAAGAGTAAAGTGTGCTTCAAACAATGTTGAGGGCAAAACGAGAATATACATTTGAAAGAGCATCTAAAAAAATAATTGATTTTTGAATTTTAATCAAAATCGTTAGAGCGAATTTTGAGAAAATCGAAAAAAACTGAAAAAGTACATCAGTAAAGTACTAGTACTCTTTGGCCGATTTTGATTAAAAGCTTATTTTTCCGGTCCCGGGGGGTGTTTAACTTAAATATAAAATTTCAACCTCGTAGCTCAATTCCTTCATGCTTAAAATTGAACACAGACACACCCACCCACCCACCCACACACCCACACACCCACCCACCCACCCACAGACAGACCATGTCGCGAAAACCACTTTTTTGGATTCAGGGGACCTCAAAACGTGAAGATCCATCAAAATCTCGACATCGAATTTTTGACATGAATCCAATACTTTCTCTCTATATATATATTACATATATACATAGGTAAGAGAAAGTAAAAAGTTTTTTATTATATAATACCTAGGCCTATAATAATATATCTATAAAAAATATAAATAAATCTCTTTCTTAATTTCTTTATAATTAATATCATTAGAATCACTTATAAATATCCAGGGGCGCCAGAACGAATTTAAATCAGGGGGGGGGCAAATAAAATATTTTTTTAGAAAATTAAAATAATTTAATATGTTTAAATAGTATAAAACAAAAACAAATCTACTATAAAACTTTTTTTAAATAAAATCACAATTTTAATAAAATTAAAATTTTAAAAATTTGGTACGGTAGTGATTTTATCAAAAATTTTTGGAAAAAATTTGGAAAAAAATGAATTTCTTACTCTTAATTTTTTTTAATTTAGAAGATTTTATTTTTCAAAAGTAAAAATATATCATTTTTAAAAATAAATGAAATAAAAAAAAGAAATTTTGCCCCACTCTGCCCCCCCCCCCCGGTAGGATGCCAGGGGGGCAATGTACCCTTGCCCCCCCCCCCCAGTTCCGGCGCCTATGTAAATATCTATCGCGAATCTAGATATCTCTCATAAAAAACTGTTCATTTTTAATAAATCCATACTTTCTGTTTAAAATTTATTCATGTCTTTTAATGTGTTTCGTCCCAAATATTCTTTAGATATATTTAAATATTTCTCTTACAGCAATATTTATAAGTTACACCCCTGTAATAGTATAACACATTTTTGTATTTCAAAAAAAAAAAGTTTGGTGTGGGTGGTCGCACAGCACACAACTTTCTCTTACATTCGGTAATGGAAAGTTATGTTCTGTGATGGTCACACCAGATTTTTTGTCGACACACATTTGGACCGTTTATAGAGAATCTTAAATAAATATAAAATTCCATAAGAATTGGAAATTTTTTTTTTAAATGTGTATAAAGTTCTAAAGGGCACCTCCTTTTGAATCGAAATTAACATGCAAATCCCCATATGGGGATTAACAATGGCTCTATGGAAGAAAGAGCCGGAAAGTGAATTTGAATTCCTATGGAATACAAGAGTAAAGGGTGCTTCAAAATATTTCAATGACAAAATGAGAATATACATTTTAATTAGCATCTAAAAAATAATTGATTTATGAATTTTAAACAAAATTGTTGAAGCGAATTTTGAAAAAATTGAAGAAAAAACTAAAAAAGTACATCAGTAAAGTATTAGTACTTTTTGGCCGATTTTGTTTAAAAGTATATTTTCACGCCCTTGAGCGGTGTCTAACGTAAATATAAAATTTCAACCTCGTAGCGCTGAAAATCGATATTAAAATGCACATTCATTAAAACTTTCATATTTTATTCAAATAATACAAAATACAAATTTAATGCAAGGGCGGATACAGGGGGGGGGGTAAAGGGGGTAATTACCCCCCCCCCCCCCCCGCAGATTTGAAAAAATACTTTTTTTTCGAAAAAAAAAATTTATTTTTAATGTAAAATTTTAAAAATTAATACTTAAAAATTTGATTTGCATTTATTTTCTGGCAAACAAGTACAGAATGCGTCTTTAAATTACCGAAATTTAGAAAAAAATAGTGTGTTGTGCGACCAGTCACACCAGATTACCAAAAATAAGATATAAAATTTTAAAATTTTTTTATATTTCTTAAATAATGCCTTTTAATGCCATTCAAACCAGATTCCCCCCCCCCCCGAAAAACATCTCTGGATCCGCCCTTGATTTAATGTAATGTAAAAAACATTTCTTGTTACTTTCTCTTACCTCTATATATATCTTAATATATAGAGAGAGAAAGTATTGGATTCATGTCAAAAATTCGATGTCGAGATTTTGATGGATCTTCACGTTTTGAGGTCCCCTGAATCCAAAAAAGTGGTTTTCGCGACATGGTCTGTCTGTGTGTCTGTGTGTCTGTGTGTCTGTGTGTCTGTCTGTGTGTGTGTGTGTCTGTGAACAAAATATCTCAAGAACGAAAAGAGCTAGAAGGTTGAAATTTTATATTTAAGTTAGGCACCCCCATGGGACGTGACACGAAGCTTTTGAACAAAATCGGCCCAAAAGTACTAGTACTTTACTGATGTAGTTTTTCAGTTTTTTTCGATTTTCTCAAAATTTGCTCCAACGATTTTTTTTAAAATTCAAAAATCAATTATTTTTTATATTCTCTTTAAAATGTATATTCTCATTTTGTGATTGAAATCTTCTGAAGACCACTTTACTCTTGTACTCCATAGAAAAGATAGGAGAAATGGTTGCCATGGTAACAAAATATAAATATTTTCCCATACTTATAAATTTTACATCTGAATTCAAATGTTCTCTACTGTCGTGAACTAAATACATGTCGACACAAAAAATCTGGTGAGACAAGCACAGTGCACAACTTTCGATTACCGAAGGTAAGAGAAAGTTGTGTGCTGTGCGCCAGTCACACCAGATTTTTTTCTCAAAAAACTTTACATTTGGTTATTTTTTTTTTTTTTTTTTTTAAAAAAAGTCATTTCGGCTGCTGAGGCCATTTGACTTTATAAATTTATTATGTAAATTTTATTAAATATTAATACAATATATCGATGGCTTCCGGCGGGCGTTCAACGGTCTTGTTTTTCGGGGGCCACCTATCCCGATTTTCAGCACCGCTTGGCGTCGCTTAACAACGTTGATCTTGGTGGCTGTTGTTCATTCTTCTTGCCAGGCCCGCCGGCTACATTTGGTTATTATTTAAATCTGGCACTCATATCTTCAATTATAAAGAGAGTGAAAGAGAAAGGAGATTGGGCCAGGCGACTGCTCAAGGCCAACGAGATCATAAAAGACGACAATCGGAGTTTCGTCATCGCCCAAAATAGACAGGCGTCCAGACGGCTGTGTCTGGCTGGCAATCTACTAACCAACCTGAGAATATTGTCTCTTATGTATAAATGTTCAAATTGGGTCTTTTAAACAAAAGTTGTTCAGAATGATGAATAAAACAATTTTGTTTATACACATTATTTAAATAAAATTAATATTTCAAGGGTATATTTTGATTTTTCTATTTCCTTCATCAGAAAAGCAATAGAGATTATTATTGTTAAGCAATGCCAAGTTGTACTGAATCTCGGAATGGAGGCAAGAGAATGAGAGAAGTGTAATCTCTAGAAGCCTCAAATCAAAATAATCTCACGTTAAAAGTCCCTAAAATAAATTCGAAAATACCAAAGACGAGTAACTTGTGGTCAAAAAAGCAACAAATTAAATCCACTCAGACGCACAACAAACAAAAGAAAGCAATACGTCATCACAAAGCCATAAATAAAATGAAAGAGACTAAATTTTATTTTTTTATTACCTAATAAAATTTGAACTTGGCCTAGTTTTAATGAAAAGAAGGGCATTCACCTCTAGATTTTTATAAAAAAAAAAACAAAAAAAACAAAGGGATTACTCTACGAATTGATTTAATGAATTTAAATAAATAATTTTAGTTTTAAAATTTTTTATCATTATTTATCATCTTTACGAGATGATGCAAGTGACGTTTTGATTTGGCATGTGTCGAGCTCAAACAAAAGGCGATTCGCGAATTTTATTATTTGTGTTTGTGTTTCTAGGCTGTGTGTGTTATAAACTCGTCTCCGGATGGATAATTCCTCTTTTAATCGGTATGTTCTATTTATTCTTTATTCCTGCTCTGATATTTATTATAAAAAATAAAAATCTTAACCCAGGCTAGGAGGGAATTATTTATTAGTTGCCCAAATCACCGTCAAGATTGGGGATGTCGCTAGCTTACGGTAAAATTTATTCCTTTCACATGTCAGGGTATTGAAGTTTTCAGAATGGGCTTGAGTGTCAAAAGCAGACAAACGAGTGGAGCCATCACCACCAATTTTTTTTTTAATTCAAGGGTTTATAAACTACAGCGGACAGGCGCTTGGAGCTGTCACCACCAAATTTTTTTTATATTATATTATATATTACACAGGACAACAGTGATTTTGTTGACTGATAATTTGAAGCTATTTCTGAATATTTGGGTAGCGCTGATTCCAAAAATGTCATCACTTTTTCCCCATCACGTCAGATTTTATAGCTATAGAGAAAATAAAATTTTAATAGAAAATATGCTTGCTCTAAAGGGGTTCTAATTTTATATTACCTCAATTTTTTTAAGGCAACACCCCGTCAAATTATGCAGATAGTTATAATACATATAAATTTTAAGTTTCATCCCAATCGGAGGTCATTTAGACGTGCCGCTAACGGCTTAAAGTTTAGAAAAATCGAATTTTTTCAGTTTTTTTTTCTTTGGTCACCCCTAATACAATTTTAGGTATCCCTGAATGCAAAAAACATATATTGACGATATTCTATAGTTCGTTGGCTTTCTAAAAATTATTCATTCGTAAAAACCTGTTAATTAATAACGAAATTATTAACAAAAACGTCACCAAAGAAAAACACAAGTACACTCACTGGTCGAAAAAATGGACTTCAATTGAATTAAAAAGCGAACACTATCTACCAGAAGCTAATGTATCCTCTCTGAACATTTGTTCACGGGCACTAACTTTATTAAAGCCCCCGGGTGTGGCATATTAGGTAGCGTGCCTACCTCCTATGCCAAACGTCGCGGGTTCGGACCCAGGCAGTCCGATGATTTTATTTAAGCCATTTGGATACCAGTTGGCTTAAATAGAAATGCCTGAACACCAAATTGATTTATTAATTACAACGGTTATCGTCAAAGTCTTAAATGGCCTAAGTTGCCGAAAAGACTGTGTGAATGTGTGTGTGAGTGTGAGTGCGAATGAGAAAAAAGTGTGAATGTTTTTTTTTTATTAAAAAAAAAAAACTTTATTAAATATTAAAAAAAAAAAAATTTCTAGAATCTCATATCTTTTTTTATACTTGTAAAAGAACAAGAAGTCCATTTCTCTACTAGTCAAATATATTTTGCAACAAAGAATACAACAATATTAAATGCTTTGTTTAAACAAATTACGACTTACCCACTCTTGGAGGATATTAGAGGAGGGTAGGGGAAATGGCAAATTCATTTCAAGTCTAAAGTTATTTTGCTTTCCTGGTTTGTATTAAATAAACATTCATTTTTATTTTTATTTTTTTATTTTTTTTTTTTATCAGCATTCAAGAACGAAATCTGTCTTAATTGTTTATTTAATATAATCATAAAACTTTCAACACATCTGGCGGCCTAGCTATTCAGATTTTTTTTTTGTATTAATTTCCCTCTCGACTGCTGAGGTCATTTTGGGATACATAGTATCTACAGTGTAAGTTATATATAATTGTCAATCCTGGGGGCTCGCTGGTGTAGCGGGCTAGGGTGTCGGCTTCTACAAAGGGGATCCGTGTTCAAACCCTGGGCGTGAGGGATTTTTCATTAAATAAAAATATTTATTTAATGTAAACAAATCCTCAAGCAAGCCATGGATTGGAATATTGAATCTTACCACAATAGCCCCCAGGCAACTCTACGAGGAGAGGGAGTTGCTGTGACATCCCGCAGTGGCGTACCGAGGGGGGGGGGGGCGGGGGGGGGGGGCGGTCCGCCCCAGGCCCCGAGGCGGCATAGGCCCCGGGGCCCTCAGGGCGCAAGTAAAAACGAAAAAATTTAGATAAAAAAAAAAAATTAATGAAAATTTCTCTTTGGGAGGCCCCGGGGCCCTCAGGGCTTAAGTAAAAACGAAAAAATTTAGATAAAAAAATCAAAATTTAATGAAAATTTCTCTTTGGGAGGCCCCGGGGCCCTCAGGGCTTAAGTAAAAACGAAAAAATTTAGTTAAAAAAATCAACACTCCGGGGCCTCTCAAAGAGAAATTTTCATTAAATTTTGATTTTTTTATCTAAATTTTTTCGTTTTTACTTAAGCCCTGAGGGCCCCGGGGCCTCCCAAAGAGAAATTTTCATTAATTTTTTTTTTTTATCTAAATTTTTTCGTTTTTACTTGAGCCTAGAGGGCCCCGGGGCCTCCCAAAGAGAAATTTTCATTAAATTTTGATTTTTTTATCTAAATTTTTTCGTTTTTACTTGAGCCTAGAGGGCCCCGGGGCCTCCCAAAGAGAAATTTTCATTAAATTTTGATTTTTTTATCTAAATTTTTTCGTTTTTACTTAAGCCCTGAGGGCCCCGGGGCCTCCCAAAGAGAAATTTTCATTAAATTTTGATTTTTTTATCTAAATTTTTTCGTTTTTACTTGAGCCTAGAGGGCCCCGGGGCCTCCCAAAGAGAAATTTTCATTAAATTTTGATTTTTTTATCTAAATTTTTTCGTTTTTACTTAAGCCCTGAGGGCCCCGGGGCCTCCCAAAGAGAAATTTTCATTAAATTTTGATTTTTTTATCTAAATTTTTTCGTTTTTACTTAAGCCCTGAGGGCCCCGGGGCCTCCCAAAGAGAAATTTTCATTAAATTTTGATTTTTTTATCTAAATTTTTTCGTTTTTACTTAAGCCCTGAGGGCCCCGGGGCCTCCCAAAGAGAAATTTTCATTAAATTTTGTTTTTACTTGAGCCTAGAGGGCCCCGGGGCCTCTCAAAGAGAAATTTTCATTAAATTTTGTTTTTTTTTCTAGGCTCAAGTAAAAACAAAATTTAATGAAAATTTCTCTTTGAGAGGCCCCGGGGCCCTTGAGAATCAGGGATATACGGTATTTTAAAAATATTTTTCTGTATGGAGGTGAAGGATATTTAAAGATGAGCACCCCCCCCAAAAAAAAAAATTCAATATAGGGCCCCCTCTTCTAGTGCCGCCCCAGGCCCCCAACTGCCTCGGTACGCCTCTGCATCCCGTCCTGTGGAAGGGACGTAAAGAAGGTTCCCTCTCAGTGATGCATTCTTCGAAAGGAGTCGGTGCTGAGGGAGTCCCTCCTCAACTAGGACATCCTCCATAGCATAGAAGAGGTTAGATATAAGGAGCCGGTTGGAACCAGAAATAAGGATTAGTTCACTAGCTAGAGACGAAAGCAGGAGGAGGAGTTAGAGATAGGAAATAAAGAGCAACTTCACGGGGTGCCGGTAGATGGCTATGCCCAGAGGCCGGTTGGGTTTGAGGTGTGTGTCTCCGTACACGTAAGCACCTCGGGCAAATAAACGGGGATCCCGATATGAATTTCAAATAAAAATAATTGTCAATCCTCTGTCCACCTCAAAATATCTCTCAAAAAATAAGAGCTCATGAAATTTTTGATAGTTGTAAAGATAAAAGCTAATAAAAGAATTCATTTTGTGTGTAGTGCTTTTGATTTGAAACGTAAATTTATTTTGATTACGAGTGAAAAGTCTTGATTTATGAGATAAATTGAGAGATCTTTTGAGGACATAAACCCTTGTCAAAGTTGAAGTGTGTTTGTTTAAAACTACAAAACTAAGATAACGGATTCATTCATTTATATGATAATAAAATAAGAAAGAAAGGAAGCAAAAGGGAGAGAATTAAAAGAAGGGGGGGGGGAAAGAGTGAGGAATGAATGAAAAGCAAAGAAAAAAATAAATGAATAATAATATTATTTTCTCTTACCTCTTAGGGTTGCGATTGTGTTAAAAAATTGATATTTTGACCCTAAATCAAGGGCGGATAGCCCTCGGGGCTTGGTGTAGGGGTTAGAGTGCTAACCTCGTATACCGAACGTCGCGGGTTCGGACCCCAGGCAGTCCGATGATTTTATTTAAGGCATTTGGATACCAAATGGCTTAAATAAGAATGCCTGGGCCCCAAATAATATATATTCATAACGGTTATCGTTTAAAGTCTTAAATGGCCTAAGTTGCCGAAAAGACTGTGTGAATGTGTGGGTGCATGTGAGTGTGAATGAGAAAAAAGTGTGAATGTTTTTTTTTTAATAAAAAAAAAAGGGCGGATACAAGGGGGGGGGGGGGATAAATACCTCCCCCGAGATTTGAGAAAATATTTTTTTTGGGTAAAAAATTTAAAAATATGATTTGTATGCTCAAGGATCCACATCTTGTGGGTGTTGACAACGAGCTACCCGAGCTGGGACTGGCAGTCCTTCTGTTCTTTACATGTCTGTCCCTTCGATTCAACAGGCGTCTGACCGTTCGACGAGCCGGCCTGTTCTATTTCTTCTGGTCGCAAAAAAACCCATTCCGCCGACCCCGCACTTCGAGAATAAGGCTAGGAAATACGAAGACTTAAAAGGATGACAGTCAGGAAAGAAATCAGACAAAAATTTAATTAATCTTCATCCAATTTTATTTCGATTGCCGACGTTTCGGACGCAAATCGCGCCCTTCCTCAGGACAATCGATAGTTAATAGAATACAGATGGGGGTTTACTAATAAATGTTTTTGAAATTTAGGCACTTGATTTATAGTTTTTTGAGTCAATTCACATGGATACATTCAAGCCTGGAATTTGTGTAGAGTTCACTTAAGGTGCGCGTCTCCGGGTGCTAATTTTGGGACTTTCCAGCGGCCACAATTTTGAAGCTATCGACCTCAAATTTTTTTTTAAATTAAAGCTATTTAAAATATCTACAACTTATAGAAGCCCTTTTTTTGATTTTCGAAAAAAAAATTTTTTTTTAGATTAATCGCATTAAATAAAATATATTTAAAAAAAAGGAGCTCTATAAGTTGTAGATAATTAAATTAGTAATCATTGGGTTAAAAAATAATTAATTTTTTGCCTTTAATTAATTAGCTGGAAGCTCAAGAATGAAATGGATCAAGTTGCGTGATTTCTAATGGGGGAACACTAACGCCATCTGGTGCCGCCTCGAGTCAATCGTGTTTTAACGGTTTTCCGAGACGCGCACCTTAAGGATATATTTGGATGAAAAATAAAAGATTATTTGCTAATTCATTTTCCACCTCTTTCTTCCATAGGCCTAAAGTTAATTTCCTATAGGGATTTGTATGTTAATTTCGATTCAAAAGGGGGTCCCCTTTGGAACTTTTTACGCATTTAAAATTTTTTTTTCCAATTCTTATGAAATTTTGTATTTATTTACGATTCTATATTGTGTATAGAATGTCCAAATATGAGATTAAAATTTTGAAAAATAACCATAGTTTATTTGAAGCAGTCAACATTTAAAATGCAAGTTTGAAACTAAGGTGCTATCGGAAACTAAATATATCTCGACACAAAAAATCTGGTGTGACCAGCACGGTGCACAACTTTCTCTTACCGAAGATAAGAAAAAGTTGTGTGCTGTGCGATCAGTCACACCAGCTTTTTATTCTTTGAACAATCGGTTGATGTTTTGGAACAAATATATATTAAATTAAATTCCCTTTTATGCAAAATTCCAAGCCTTTCATTTGAATGAATCCTTAAAAAAAAATAAAAATAAAAAAGAAAGAAATCTTTTCTTCACCCAAAATAGCATTTCTTTTTTTTTTATTGATTCAAACTAAGATTAGAAAACTCACAAATATTTGTATTAAGAGTTAATTTCAAAACAGAAGGATTATTTTAAACTTTGTCTTTAAAAAAAAATCTCTCGCGCTCTCATTTGCTTTTTAAAAGAACTAAGAGCAAAGAGTAGGCGAAGAAATAAACTCCTGATTGCACAATGAATATACAAAAAACATGTCGAGATTTTGATGGATATACACGTTTTGAGGTTTGAAGAAGCCGGTTGGAACCAGAAATAAAGATTAGTTCACTAACTAGAGACGAAAGCAGGAGGAGGAGATAGAGTTAGGAAATAATGTAACTTCACGGGGTGCCGGTAGGGTTTGAGGAGTGTGTCTACGTGCACGGAAGCATTTCGGGTAAATAAACGGGGATCCCGATAGTAATTTCAAATAATAATATTTTTACTTTCTCTTACCTATGTATATATGTAATATATATATAGAGAGAAAGTATTGGATTCATGTCAAAAATTCGATGTCGAGATTTTGATGGATCTTCACGTTTTGAGGTCCCCTGAATCCAAAAAAGTGGTTTTCGCGACATGGTCTGTCTGTGTGTGTGTCTGTGTGTCTGTGTTCAATTTTAAGCATGAAGGAATTGAGCTATGAGGCTGAAATTTTATATTTAAGTTAAACACCCCCGGGACCGACAAAATAAGCTTTTAATCAAAATCGGCCAAAAAGTACTAGTACTTTACTGATGTACTTTTTCAGTTTTTTTTTATTTTCTCAAAATTCGCTCTAACGATTTTGATTAAAATTCAAAAATCAATTATTTTTTAGATGCTCTTTCAAATGTATATTCTCGTTTTGCCCTCAAAATTGTTTGAAGCACACTTTACTCTTGTGCTTCATAGGAAAGATAGGAAAAATGGTTGCCATGGTTACAAAATATAAATATTTTCCCATACTTATAAATTTTACATCTGAATTCAAATATTCCCTACTGCCGGGAACTAAATACATGTCGACACAAAAAATCTGGTGTGACAAGCACAGTACACAACTTTCGATTACCGAAGGTAAGATAAAGTTGTGTGCTGTGCGCCAGTCACACCAGATTTTTTTTTTCCTTAGCGAGATCGGGATGGAATTCGGATTGGATAAAGACAGACAGACGGACACTCTGCCACTATATATATAGAAAGATCTCCCTTCAGATAAAAGAGTGAACTTTTTTAACAAGCCAAATATAATGCTTTTATTATAAATCGTCTTAAACGAGTTGATTGCGGAAATTGATTAAGAAAAAGCGAGGGCCCGCCTCAGGCGGGCACAAGTCAGTTGAAGGAGGTCCAGGGGGGCGCGAATATGGAGAGTACAGTGAGCGCCACAATTAAGTCCCCATCTGATAGATAGAGCCCTTAAGTATATGGTGTATAGTGAAATAATTTTAAATTTGAAAAGGTAAAAAAAATCATCTGTACCAGATTTTACGTTTTACTTTTTCGGTCATTAAAATTATTTCACTATATACTTAAGGTTCTAGCTATCAGTTTTTTTTTTTTTTTTTTTTTTTAAACATTCACCCTTTTTTCTCATTCACACTCACATTCACACACACATTCACACAGTCTTTTCGGTAACTTAGGCCATATAAGACTTTGACGATAACCGTTGTAAGGAATATATTTATTGTGGGGTCAGGCATTTCTATTTAAGCCATCTGGTATCCAAATGGCTTAAATAAAATCATCGGACTGCCTGGGTCCGAACCCGCGACGTTTGGTATAGGAGGTAGGCACGCTACCTACTACGCCAGACCCGGGGGCTAGCAATCAGTTGGTGACTTAATTCTGGCGCTCACTGTACAACATAACAGCGTACAAGAAAAAACAAAAAAAAGAGAAAAAAAATTTATTAATTATTAATATGTTTCATATTAAATGAAAATTCAAAAATCTGGTGTGACTGGTCGCACAGCACACAACTTTCTCTTACCTTCGTTAATCGAAAGTTGTGTTCTGTGCTTTTCACACCAGGTTTTTTTTGTGTCAAAGATATATTTAGTTTCCATCGTTTTATTAAAATTCAAGATGTGATAAAATTTATAAATATAGGAAAATATTTATATTTTGTTAACACGGCCAGTGGCGTAGCAAGGGGGGGGGGCAAGGAGGGGCATCATGCCCCGGGCGCTACTCATAAAGGGGCGCCAAATGGTCCCCGAAACAAAAAATTACTGGATAATTTTTATTATAATTGATTTCTGGAAAATATATTTTAAATGTAGTGCCAGTGTAATTTAATAATTCTGGGCGAAAAAAAACTCGCCGAAAATTTTCTAGCCGAAAGCGAAATCTCGTCAAAAAAAAAAAAATCGAAAAGGAAAACTCGCCGAAAATAATGGCCGAAAATCCCAAAGTTCCAAAATAAAATATTTTAAAAAATCTGGTGGGACTGTCGCACAGCAGATAACTTTCTCTTACCAAAGGTACTGAACTGTGCTTGTCGACATTCGTATACGATATCGTATATATATAGTTTCCGTCGATATATTAGAAGATGTAATGAAATTTTTAAGTATGGGAAAATATTTATTTATATTTTGATACCCTGACTTCTATCTTTCCTATGGAGTGCAAGAGTTAGGTGGTCTTCATAAGATTTCAAATGCAAAATGGGAATATACATTTTAAAGAGCATCTAAAAAATAATTGATTTTTTAATTTTAAGCAAAATCGTTGAGGCGAATTTTAAGAAAAACGAAAAAAACTGAAAAATTTACATCAGTAAAGTACTAGTGGTTTTTGGCCGATTTTGATTAAAAGCTTATTTTCACGCTCCCGAGAGGTGTTTACCTTATATATAAAATGTCAACCTTGTAGCTTATTTCCTTCATGATTAAAATTGAGCACATATCCTCCCACACACACACACAGACCATGTTGCAAAAACCACTTTTTTGGATTCAGGGGACCTCAAAACGTGAAGATCCGTCAAAATCTCGACATCGAATTTTTGACATGAATCCAATACTTTCTCTCTCTATATATATTACATATATAGAGGTAAGAGAAAGTAAAAATATGAATCAATTAATTTATTTACCCCGAAAGTCCGCCTTCCTTATTGCGTATTCAGAGATCATTTTAAAAACGGGGGAGAATTTTTAATGCTTTTAATTTCTCTTATACATTTACAATCAATCAATCAGAATTTAAATTTTCTTCTTCTTGAATATACAGTATTCTAACGTTAACAGATGTCACGTGCCCTTTGTTTTGTTCCCCGCCCCCGCAATTAATTGAAATTCCTCTCTCAAATCAGAAACAAAATATCCGCACGTGATTTTACAAACAATCACCCAATAAATAGAGAAAAGAAACGACGTATGCAAGAAGACGAGGAGGTTCTCTCTCTAATGAGGAACGCACTTGCGCCCATTAACGCCGTTTTTTTTTTTAAGGGAGGATGAGTGTTTTGAGGGGCGCATGCGTATTCAAAGATACTCCCTTCCTCCCACCCGTCGTTGCCGCCGTCGTCGTCGGGCTTCACTCTCGCGGCACACCGCCGTCGCGAACAGTCATCGCCACGTGTTTTTAATTCCCTCATGTGACGTCCGTCGGTTGTGTGTTTAATGCTAAGAATGACGTCGTCGTCGTCGTCAACAATACAATAAAAAAAAAAAAAAACATGAATGTGACAAGCGTGAATAGCAGTGGTGGTAGTGAGGAATACTGCGGGACGGTATTAACTGAATTCCAATTGCAGTATCATAAGGCGCATGGTTATGTGTCATTGGTGGTGTGCCTGTTCGGATCGGTGGCGAATACACTCAACGTGGCTGTCCTTAGCCGAAGGGAGATGCGCTCGCCGACGAATGCCATCTTAACGGGCCTCGCTGCTGCTGATCTTCTTGTCATGCTCGATTATATTCCTTTTACTATCATCGAGTGTTTTATGCCTGATCATCTTCGTTATTATTATGCATCTGTTGCTTTTGTTTACTTCCTCTCCAATTTCGCTCAGGTAAATAAATACATCTGGAGATTTTAATGAAAAAATTAAATTATATGTCCCAATATTATATGAAAATTGAAACAATATTTTCTGTTTGCTATTATTCTTACATGTCAGTAGGGCTGGACGGTAATGGATTTTCATTACCGACCTCGATAATGAAAAAAAAAACCGGTTTTTCTCGAAAGTCGGTAAAAATTTTTTACCGCCCGCGGAACCAAAGTTTGCCGCCGCGGAACATTTTTTTTTCGCGGAACCAAAATTTTTCCCCGTCCGAAAAAAATATTTTACCTTTTTTTTAGAGACGCCAATTTTTTTGCCGCCCGCGGAACAGAAATTTGCCGCCGCGGAACATTTTTGTTTTTCGCGGAACCAAAGTTTTTTACCGTCCGAAAAAATAAGTTTTTACCGACTTGCGAAAAAAAAACCGGTTTTTACCGAATTAGAGGTACGTTACCGCGTTTTCGGTAAAAAAATTTTTACCGGTTTTTACCGGTAAACCGATTTACCGTCCAGCCCTACATGTCAGCATCTTCTTGACCCTAAAGCCTTGGTGCCGTGGTTGGCCTGCTGGCCATTTGTACCAAGAGTCGCGGGTTCAACCAGGGGGGGGGGTAGGGTTTTAACCCCCCCCCCCCCAGAAGATTTAAAAAAAATCAAAATATATATATTACAAATAGAAAAGAAAAAATCTGGTGTGACTGGCGCACAGCACACAACTTTCTCTTACCCTTCGGTAAGAGAAAGTTGTGCACCGTGCTGGTCACACCAGATTTTTTGTGTCGAGATATATTTAGTTTCCGATAGCACCTTAGTTTCAAACTTGCATTTTAAATGTTGACTGCTTCAAATAAACTATGGTTATTTTTCAAAATTTTAATCTCATATTTGGACATTTTATACACAATATAGAATCGTAAATAAATACAAAATTTCATAAGAATTGGAAAAAAAAATTTTAAATGCCTAAAAAGTTCTAAAGGGGACCCCCTTTTGAATCGAAATTAACATACAAATCCCTATAGGAAATTAACATTGGTCAAATGCGAAGATTAGGTGGAAAGGGAATTTAAAAAGAGTAGAGAGAGACGATAATGTTTGCAAGTGAGAGAGAGACATATATGTTTTCTTTGAAACAATTAAAGACACAAATAAATTTAAAAAAAATGGGAATTTAAATAATAATTGATTTTTAATCTAATAAAAAGAAAAAGATTTAAATTCCGTTACCATGGCAACCATTTCTATCTTTCCTATGAAGAACAAGAGTAAAGTGGTCTTCAGAAGATTTCAACGGCAAAATGAGAATATACATTTTAAAGAGCATCTAAAAAATAGTTCATTTATGAATTTTAAAAAAAATCCTTGGAGGGAATTTTGAGAAAATCGAAAAAAACTGAAAAAGTACATCAGTAAAGTACTAGTACTTTTTGGCCGATTTTGTTCAAAAGCTTATTTTGAGATTCTTCAAAGGTACCTAAGTTAAATATAAAATTTCAATCCGGTAGCTCAATTTCTTCATGCTAAAAATCTGTCCACACATACAGACACACACACACACATACACACACACACACAGACCAATTTGCGGGACCCACTTTTTTGGACTCAGGGGACCTCAAAACATGTATATCCATCAAAATCTCGACATCGAATTTTTGACATGATCGCAATACTTTCTCTCCTATATATTTCATATATAGGCTAAGAGAAAGTAAAAAATATAATCATTTCGGTTCCGCAAAGAGGAAATGTTCCGCGGGCGGCACATGGGGAAAAATTTGGTTCCACAGGGCGGCAAAAAGCCTAGCAGCCTACATTAATAAAAAAAAAAGGCTATTGTAGCCTTCAAGCCAACAATTTTTTATGCAGTTTTTGATAATTTTTTACTTTCTCTTACCTCTATATATATGTTAATATATATATAGAGAGAAAGTATTGGATTCATGTCAAAAATTCGATGTCGAGATTTTGATGGATATACACGTTTTGAGGTCCACTGAATCCAAAAAAGTGGTTTTCGCGACATGGTCTGTCTGTCTGTGTGTGTGTCTGTGTGTGTGTCTGTGTGTGTTCAATTTTAAGCATGAAGGAATTGAGCTAGGAGGCTGAAATTTTATATTTAAGTTAAACACCCCCCCGGGACCGACAAAATAAGCTTTTAATCAAAATCGGCCAAAAAGTACTAGTACTTTACTGATGTACTTTTTCAGTTTTTTTCGATTTTCTCAAAATTCGCTCTAACGATTTTGATTAAAATTCAAAAATCAATTATTTTTTAGATGCTCTTTCAAATGTATATTCTCGTTTTGCCCTCAAAATTGTTTGAAGCACACTTTACTCTTGTGCTTCATAGGAAAGATAGGAGAAATAAATGGTCGCCATGGTAACCGAATTTAAATCTTTCTTTTTATTAGATTAAAAATCAATTATTATTTAAACGCCCATTTTTTTTTTCGGAGAAAACATATCTCTCTTTTCTACGCGTTTTAAATTTTTCTACCTTATCTTCGCATTTGGCCAATGTTAATTTCCTATAGGGATTTGTATGTTAATTTCGATTCTTATGAAATTTTGTATTTATTTACGATTCTATATTGTGTATAAAATGTCCAAATATGAGATTAAAATTTTGAAAAATAACCATAGTTTATTTCAAGCAATCAACATTTAAAATGCAAGTTTGAAACTAAGGTGCTATGGGAAACTAAATATATCTCGACACAAAAAATCTGGTGTGACCAGCACAGTGCACAACTTTCTCTTACCGAAGGGTAAGAGAAAGTTGTGTGCTGTGCGCCAGTCACACCAGATTTTTTAATTCAAAAATCAATTATTTTTTAGATTCTCGTAATGTATATTCTCATTTTGTCATTGAAATCTTCTGAAGACCACTTTACTCTTGTACTCCATAGAAAAGATAGGAGAAATGTTTGCCATGGTAACAAAATATAAATATTTTCAGATATAATTTTACAACTTGAAAATCTAATGTACCCTACTATCATTAAGTTTAGAGATTGCGGTGTAGGTTTTAGGTGAAACATTTTAAATTGAGGTTGTGTTTATATGTGGGGTTTCACTGGGTTATGTGAGTAAAAACAAAAGTTAATATTATACTTTTGTTTTTATGATATATGATATATGTTGTTTTGTTTTGTTTTTTCTCACATAACCCAGTGAAACCCCACATATAAACACAACCTCAGTACCCTACTATCGGAAACTAAATACATGTCGACACAAAAAATCTGGTGTGCAGCACAGAACACAACTTTCGATTACCGAAGGTAAGAGAAAGTTGTGTGCTGTGCGCCAGTCACACCAGATTTTTTTTTATTTACTCTCTTAAGAATAAATGGACCCTGTTACGCATTAGTGTGTCAAGCGCCAGTTACCGAGATTTGAGAAAATTAACATTAAAGTTTTTTGTCTTCATTGGATTATATATAATTTTTTTTGTCAATTGTGCAAGTAACATTAAATATAAATTTTTTTAGGACATATTTCATAAAAAAATACTATTAATTAAAGCATTTGAAACAATATTCTGTGCTTAAATCAATTTTTAATTTTTTGGCGGTTAAATAAGAATGCCTGGACCCCAAAAATGTATATTAATCAATAACGGTTATCGTAAATGTCTTATATGGTCTGAGTTGCCGAAAAGACTGTGTGAGTGTGAATGGGTAAAAAGTGTGAGTGTTAAAAAAAAAAACTTTTTTGATGCTTGACACACTAATGCGTAACAGGGTCCAATTACAGTATGTGTAATGTAGATAAAATTCTTCCTTCCCTTTAAATCTCACATTCCATAAAGTTCTCTTGACTCTTCACCCCCCACCCCTATCAAAAACAATTTTCATACTTGAGAAAGTTTATCTACAGAGTAACTATGTAATTTTATCATGCCTATATCGAAAATTATTAATTTAAGTAGAAGAAATTCGATGGCTGAGTGGTAATTATTAGGATTAGCCAGATGTAGGCAGCCAGCAAGTGATAAAAAAAAACTTTATTTAATTATCGTCGACGTTTCGGAATCACATTGATCACATCTTCAGGACGATAAACAGTTAATGTCTATCTATCTAAGCAAAATTATTAATAAAATTAAATTAATTAATTGCTGGCTGCCTACGTCTACCTAATCCTAATAATTAATAATTTCTTAAGGGGGTTCAGGAGCGACGTCTAAACGTACTTTTAAAAAAAACTAGACTATTATAAGGAATTTTTCAATGCGGTTTTTTTTAAATGAATTAAATTCATAAGAGATTATTGGGACATCGAGCTATAATTTGTTTAATGACTTATTAAATAATTATTGTAATTAATTTTTTTGTTATCAAGCAAATACAAAAAAACAATCTGTCCCAATAATCTTTAATTTTTTTTAAATTTAAAAATGAATTTATTGTTATTATTAATCACATATTAATTGAGAAATTTTTAAAATAAGCTTAGATGATTTATTTAAAATTCAACTGTCAAATTAGTTCAGCATTCTTGCAATAGATGGCAGGCTAGTCTAACAGACGATCTCCTAATAGCATATATTTATATATTTTTATGCTTTTATAAAAGATACATAATATATAATAACATTTATAAAGTATTTATTGTCAAAAGATCAATGAAAATCAACCAAATGCATTAAATATTATTAGCTACCATTCTGACATCTCTTGGCAAATTTTTGAATTACTTGATTTTTGGGCATACTTGTTATGGCACACAACGCTATCTTATCGGGAAAAACATGCGTAACACCTTCGCTCCCGTTCCCCCTTAAATACCTACATTTTTATATACGGACTGAAGATGAGACATTAAATATTTCTCAAAACGTTTCCAGAATAGAGAAACATCTCTGCTCTCTGTTAGAATCAAATTTTTATTTTAAATTTGGTTCAAGGCAGGCCTCCCCTGGACTAGAGCATGAATTTTTGTATATCTTTGTGGCTAGAAGTATTGTCAAAAGACTTCTGACAGTCAAATTGATTTTATTAAAGTCGCACCAGGCTGACGTTTCGGCCCCATGCCTAGGCCATCTTCAGGGGGGAATATTTTCATACAAACACATATTATTCTATTATTAAACTTTGTTGTATACAACTATATTATATTCGTATAATTTAGTTATATTCTCTCATTTGGAGGTGTTATATTATAGGCCTACTTCTAAATTTCTAATCAGTCAGTATTCAATCCGATATCCCGGTACGGGTTTAATAAAATAAATTTGGCTCTTTTTTTTTTTGACTTGGCCTATATAAATTCTTTTACAAATTTTTAATGAATTAATAGAAACAATTTTTCGGCTGTTCAGGCCGTTTATTATGTAACAGTTATTGTGACGTGAAATATAATTTAATTTAATTTAGAAATTATATAGTGATAGTTGTTTCAATTTGGTGGTTGGTTGTTGGCTGTGGTCCAGTGTGGCACCCTGTAAAGAACAGCATGCAAGGTGGGAATTAATGGCTTCGATAGGAATTCCTAGCCATTAATTCCCACACAGGGACATTCAGAGCTTTGCTCTTATATTCTCTTGTTGGTAACACAGGGAACAAAAAATTTTATTTTTCTGGAAGGACCAAAGGAAATCCCAAACAAAACGTCTTCTTAACTGTTTTCGTGCCCACGGGGCTTGGAGTAGTTGGTAGCGTGTCTACCTTCTATACCGAACGTCGCGGGTTCGGACCCCAGGCAGTCCGAAGATTAAGTTTAAAGTCTTGAATGGCCTAAGTTGCCGAAAAGACTGTGTGAATGTGTGTGAATGAGAAAAAAGTGTAAATGTTTAAAAAAACAAAAAAACAACTGTTTTCGTTTTTTATAATTAAACCACAGTGAGCAAATTTCCAAACTCAGCCAGAATTATTTCTTTTATTGTGTTTAGGCTACTAGTCTAGGCCATCTTCATGGCCGCAGGCGAGAAATTTTAATTTCAAACAAAGTGCAAAACTTCATCTTGGCACCATAGGGTGGGGCTCTGAAGATGGCCTAGATTAGTGGCCTAAACGTCACAATAAAAGAAATAATTCGGGGGCCCACGGGACTTGGTGTAGAGGTTAGCATGCTAACCTCGTATACCAAAAGTCGCGGGTTTGGACCCCAGGCAGTCCGATGATTTTATTTAAGCTATTTGGATATATCCAAATAGCTTAAGAATGCCTGGACCCCAAATAATATATAATCAATAACGGTTATCGTCAAAGTCTTAAATGGCCTAAGTTGCCGAAAAGACTGTGTGAATGAGAAAAAAAGTATGAATGTTAAAAAAAAAAATCATTGTGTGGTTTTATGAAACCACGATGCAAGTGAAACTTTTTTCGGATCGTAGGCGTTTAACTGAAAATTTTCAAAAAATTATTCAATTAAGGTTATTAAAATCGCGTTTTTAATCTTAATTTAATAATTGGAAAATAGGAAATCAATAGACGCATGTTAAAAACTGTGAACAATATTTATTTAGTAATTAGCCGCGCCGCCCGCCTTCGGCGGGCCGGCGCGGGCGCGGCTAGCCAGGAGGGCTTCGCTCCCCTGGATTATATATATACAGTATATATAGATTGAAGATTTGAATATTTTAAATTATTTTAAAAATTATATTTTATCAATTTAAAAATTGAATTATTAAATCTCACAATTATTTTTTATAATTCATTATATATATTAAATTTCAACTTTCTTATTTTTGTCGTCACGGATTGTGACGTCATGGCTTGTAGCGTCATGGCTTTTTACGTCACCTCGTTACAAAGCGACATGCTGATAGAAGAACCAAAAAATTCGTAGTGATATATTAAAAGTTTCACTTTAAAAATAATAATAATTCTGGCTGAGTTTGGAAAATTGCTCGCTGTGGCTAATATTCGCCTCCCCTTAGACTAGTCCACGCCTCACAGTTTGGAAAACGCTGATCCACGGCATAAAAATCGTTATATATATATAAAAAAAAAAAAAACATTTCCCGTATGTGGATCGTGAGAGGAGAGACGCACCAAGCCCAATCAATGGCCAGCAACCCGCCTTCTTCCAATATTGGGTGTGGGGAAAAATTATATAATTTGCATATTATCCCTTTATTTATTGGAAACATCTTCAGTAGGGGAACATGGGGCAAGACGGGCAAGATGAGATACCGTAGCTACTGGCTCTATTGGTGCTGCGATCAAGCGGCAAACGGTCGAAAATAATAGTTCTAGTAAATAAGAAGCTGCTATGAAATTGTCACCCATTTTGAGTGAATAGTTTGTCAGAGATGTCAGAATGGTAGCTAATAATATTTAAAGCATTTGGTTGATTTTCATTGATCTTTTAACAATAAATGATATTATATATTATGTATCTTTTATAAAAGCATAAAAATATATAAATATAGGCCAGATATAGGCTAATATTATATCGGCTGTTAAACTAGCCTGCCATCTATTGCAAGAATGTTGAATTAATTTGACATTTGATTTTTAAAAAAATCATTTAAGCTTATTTTAAAAATTTCTTAATTAATATGTTATTAATAATAACAATAAATTCATTTTTAAATTAAAAAAAAAATTAAAGATTATTGGGACAGATTGTTTTTTTTTTTGTATTTGCTTGATAACAAAAAAATTAAAAAGTTGCAAAACTTTCTCACCCCTAAACAATTGCGGTTTTGCGACCTTGTTTGTATTTATGTTTAATTTAGAAAATAAGTATTTCATTACAATATCTTAAAACGTTATTTATATTTTACCTGACCGGCAGTGAACACTGACGGAGCCAAGGGGACAAGGAAGGGCGGCATTCAAATCGGGGTTACGAAATCTATAATCAATTTAATTAAATTTTTTTTATGACAGTTATAATATTTAAAAGAGTTTTAAGATGGCATTTATTGAATAATCTTTTTTGTGATAAAATCTTTCTTTTATTAAATTCAAATTAAATTTTCTCGAAAGAATTAAAAAACACTTGCCATAATATGCAAATAAAAGCATTGATTTTTTTTACTTTCTCTTACCTATATATATAGAGAGAAAGTATTGGTTTCATTTCAAAAATCTAATGTGTAGAAATTTTGAGAGAAATACACGTTTTGATCCCTTGAGTCAATAAAATGGAGTGAGCAAAATATCACAAGAACGAAAAGAGCTAGGAGGTTGAAATTTAATATTTAAGTTAGGTACCTAACCTGGCATGGAACACGAACGTTTTGAATCAAATCGGCCAAAGAGTACTAGTACTTTACTGATGTACTTTTTCAGTTTTTTTTTTCGATTTTTTCAAAATTCGCTCAAACGAATTTGATTAAAATTCATAAATCAATTATTTTTTAGACGCTCTTTAAAATGAATATTCTCATTTTGCCCTTGAAATCTTCTGAAGACTACTTTACTCTTGTACTTCACAGGAAGGATAGGAGAAATGGTTGCTATGGTACAAAAAATAAATATAAATTTTACATCTGATTTCAAATGTTTCGTACTGTCGGAAACTAAATACATGTCGACACAAAAAATCTGGTGAGACAAGCACAGTACACAACTTTAGATTACCGAAGGTGAGAGAAAGTTGTGTGCTGTGCGACAGTCACTCCAGATTTTTTTACTTTCTCTTACCTCTATATATGGAATTCGAAGTCGAGATTTTGATGGATATACACGTTTTGATTTTTAATATATCGGCGGAAACTAAATATAATTTTATATGTCGACGCAGCAAAAAATCTGGTGTGATAGGGGTGTTCGATTATGTAACACAATTTTTGTTCCTGGCTTCTAAGTATTATATTTCAATTGCTTATGTTTAAAGTATGTGAAAAAATGCACAAACTTTGCACAAAGAAAACTCATTTTTTTTTCATTTTCGTCATTATGATCAGGTAAAAACAAAAATTGCATAAGGAATAGACAAACACAGTCGGAAGCCACTCTACAAGGTTAAGAAATTTCTAGATTTACGATTGTACGCGATTTTCCAAATTTTATTGTCCCGGTCACAGAAGCAAAGTTTTTCTGGAATAACAGCGATTTCCTTTCTGTTCTAGACCTAACGGGTTAGGAAAGCACACTTTCAACCCAGGAACAGACCAAAAGTGGAAATTTGTTACCTAGTGTTATCGATTATGGAAAAAAATAACCTTTTTTTTTTTCTCTGGTAAAATTTCGATTTTTTTTCCCCTCTCTCTTTTTCGTAAAATTTTCATTTTTTTCCACTCATGAAAATCATTTTTTTTTTTTTTTTTTGCATACGAATCAAATTCAAACGCATGTTTCCCGAAAATAATCGAATGTAAAAAATAATAGAAATAATCGATTATTTTGCGCAGCCCTAGCTGTGACAGCGTGTGCTGTGCGTTCAGTCACACCAGATTTTTTTAATCAATCCAAAAACGTCGAAAATCATCAAAATCTCGAGATGGAATTTTTTAATGATTTCAATTCTTCCTCAACTTGAGATACTAGAAAGTAAAAAATAGATATTTATCATAATATTAGGGTGATTTTTGGAATTCTCTTTCTCTCGCTCTTCTAATTCCCATCGACGCCCTCCATGTTCTTTTCTCTTTGTTTAATATGATGAGATATTAATGAATAATGTTGTATAAAATGAATATATGAATAGAGAGAGAGAGAGTCATAAAAAACAATTGTTTTTATGATTATTACGTATAATAACATAATGATTAAATTTAAATGAAAATAATATTATATCAGCCTAGTTATTCTGCTAGGGTGATGTTTTAATAACAAATAAAAAAAAATACATCATTTTAATCTCATCTCGCTCTATTAAATAACATAATTTGTTTTTTTTTTTTTTCTGTTCATCTCTATATACAGTGTAAAGAGAGATGTGTCTAAATCAGTGGCTCCCGACCTTTTTTCAAGTGCGGCCCAAAAAAAAAAAAAAAAACGCTGAGGCCCACCCAGTCTAGTCAGTAAAAAAAAAAAACTTGCCATTTAGATACGGTATCAATCACAACCTTTTATATTCAAAGAATAGTTTTTTTTTAAAGTGAAACTTTATTTTGATCGACACTAATTTTTTCGTTTCTCTATCAGCACTCTCTTAAAACGAATTAGTAGAATTTTTACTTATTCAAACAGTAGGTAAGAAAATTACACCAAATTTAGTCATTTTGAGTAGAATCTACTAATATATTTAGTAAATTTATTGGTTACTTTTAGATTAGTTATTTTTTACTAATTCAAAAAGTAGTTCATGCTGTCTGAGAAGCCAACATGGCCGACTGTTTCAATCATCTGTTTGATCGGTTCCTTAATAAAGACATTTTTGGCAATATAAGGCTTTATTTAAGTAATAATAATACAAATAAATAATAATATTGAGATAACTTGTATTTTGTGTTAAAAATTGCAGGAAATATATGTTAAGTCAAAGTTACGAGAAAACTTAATAGTTATGGAAAAATTAGGGGTGTTGTTAATTAAAAATGCATTAATTAATAGAACATAATTATTTAATTAAAGAATTTAAGTAATCTGCTTCGCATTGATAATTGAATTAATTTTAATTAGTGTAATTAAGTTGAATTATTTAATAGAATTATTTAAATAAATATTATAATAAATCTTAATAATTAAATGAAAGTTAATTATATATTCGAGCTCGATTTATATTTGAAATATGATAAAACTAAAGTTAAAGTTAAGCGCTTTTTTTTTATGGAAATTATTTAATTAGAGAATAGAATATCACTTCACAAATGGTCGCGATGACAATGGGGATAAAAGGGTTGGCACTTATCTTGTTGGTACCGTTGAAGAAGATTTGTGTGGACACTGGGATCTGTATCCTGGAGTCCAGAAGGTGATTGCCGCTCGTATGTGGGGACGCCAGGTATCACAACGATGCGGCCAGGTATTTCTTCGGTTAGTAACTTTAATGAAGGGTTTATCTTGATGTTTTCAATGATCGTTAATGAGTAATTATTTGTTTTAGGTAAGCACAAACTAAATGAGATGTTGAACGTTAAAGCGTTGAATTGCGTCTCCCGGCTCTGGCTAATACACGCTTAGATGCGCACGCATCTTCCCCTATTTTCTTGTCATGGAGGAAGGGGTAGCATCCTTGGCATCTATCTCACTTTGAAATTGGATATTATTTTATATTTATTTAGTTTTAAAAATGTCTATAAAAATTATTAATTAAATTATTTATTATTATATTTTTTTTATATTTTTTTTATACTCTATTCGACTTTAAGTCGCATATATATACCGCAATATGTTAAGTCAAAACAAATAGATTCCAAATTTTTTTAAATTAATAAAATATTATTTTTTAAATAGTCAATTAAGAAATATTTTTACTTAAAATTTAATAAATATATTTCTTGATATAACGATAATTAGTTTTATTAAGTTTATTTAGAAATAAATTGCTGGGAAGGAAAATAGTAGCATTCAAGTAAAAAACATTGTTAACACCAGCGACATACTTATATACCAAATAACAGAGAAGTAAGAGTAAGTCAAGTTTAAGTGGGTTCGGCTAGAACTCGAGTCAGTAAACACAAGTTAGGTCCCGGTGTCATTGCACCTTATTTCATATATCTTAAACGATTCTTTTTTTTTTGGTCATTATTTTTTTAAAAATTCACTTTTTCAATTAGTGAATTTTTCATATTAATAATTTTTACTAATTGAAAAAGTGGATATCCACTATTTACGGGTGTTCTACTTTGCACATCTTAATAAAATGACTATTCACTATGAATTAGTAGTTTTTTACTAATTCGTTTTTAGAGACCATGTCGCGTTACAAGCCGTGACGTCAAAGGCCGTGACGCTACAAGTTATGACGTCACAAGCCATGACGACAAAAATAGGAAAGTTGAAATTTAATATATATGACGAATTATAAAAAAATAATTGTGAGATTTAATTATTCAATTGATAAAATATAATTTTTAAAATAATTTAAAATGATTCAAATACTAAATAAATATTTTTCTCAGTTTTTAATTTAACATACGCCAATTTTGATTTCCTATTATCATTCCCATTTTGCAATTATTAAATTAAGATTAAAAACGCGATTTTAATTGAATAATTTTCTGAAAATTTTCGGTTAAAAGCCTACGATCCGATAAAAAGTTTCACTTGCCTCGTGGTTTCATAAAAACCACACAATGTTTTTTTTTTATTACTGTACATACCGGAACTAGGAGAATTTTTTAGGGCCCCCCCCCCCCGTCTTCTTAAAATTTTCTATACAAAATTCACCTCATTTTACGTACATAAGATGCTGAGAACAAACAAATACATGTATAAACATGAAATCAATTGCCAGTACCGCATAACATGTACTAAATTTTGACAATTCATTGTGGTTTATTTTCGTTAGCAATTAATAATACCAATGTAATTTTAAAAAATTTCAACGTTTCGGCCAATATTTCTGCATCTGTTTTATTTATTCACTTTGAAAATAAAAGCTTATCTGATGAACTTGATTTATTTATTTTTTTTTTTTGAAATAAAGTACTTTTTTGTTAAAAATTTTAACAACTTAATTACAATAATTAACATAATTAGAAAATAAGAAGGAATGATGACCTGGTTGCATTTGACATCCCACACTATTAGGGATGAAACGATACCACTCAGGTATCGATACTTTTACTCGATACCGGTATCGGTCGCAAAGTATCGAGTACCTACTCGGTATCGATTGAAAAGTATCGATACCTACTCGTATCGGTCAATTTTTTCGTACAATTAAAGATAAGCAAAAACAACAGTAAGTGCTGATATTATCAAGATTCCCAGGAACTTTGCAGTCAGGAGATTAAATAAAAATCTTATTTAATTTCTATTTGCCGACATTTCGGTCGCCAATCACGACCTTCTTCATCGGAGATTTCCGAGTAGCAAGGATGTGATAATATTTTTGTACATATCAAAATAAAAAGAAAATGTATATAATTTATTAAAATAATTAAGATCGTGTATAATTGACAATATTTCCCTGATGAAGGTCGTGATTGACGACCGAAACATCGGCAAAAATAAATTAAATAAAAGATTATTTTAATTTAATCTCCACAGCAATAAAAAATAAAGTTCTTATAAAAAAAAAAAAAAAAAAAAAACGACGACTAAGAAAAGAGTTCAGTTTTAGAGGTACTACCCAAAAAATAATAATTTTTCAAGGTGTTTCCCTGTTAAACACTCCTATAATAAAAATTAAAATACAGTGGTACAAACCATTCCACTTATTTCTATTGTGAATAAGAACAAATGGACGTAAATGTTCTTCCGACCTAACTAATCATCGCGTACGTGGACCGAGTATCGATACGAGTATTTTTGACCGATACTTACTTGGTACTCGAATCCTAAGTATCGATTCCAAAAGTACTTGGTATCGAAAGAAAAGTATCGAGTAAGTACTTGTATTTACTCGTATCGTTTCATCCCTACACACTATTCAAACAACACACATTTTTGACTTGGCCAAAAATATTGATTTATGAGGAAAATCTTTGTTAGTAAAAGATTGATTTTAGAGAAATTTAAAATTTTCGAATTTGTCGTTAATAAAAAATTTCGACATTTTTGTCTTTGTTTTATTTAATTTATATCAAATTGATTAAAATGATATGGATTTGTATTAAATTTACTTAGAAATGTTTAAGTTATTTTATATTAAATGTTTAATAAATTACAGATTCATCAAAATACAGTAGATTAGAATCTGAAGAAGAAACAAAGAGTATAACTATTTTTGACACACAGTGTAATAAAATGGGAATATTTGTATTAAGGGGGTTCAGGAGCGACGTCTAAACGAACTTTAAAAAAAAACTACACTATTATAAGGAATTTTTCAATGCGATTTTTTTTTAAATGAATTAAATTCATAAGAGATTATTGGGACATCGAGCAATAATTTTTTTAATGACTTATTAAAAAATTATCGTAATTAATTTTTTTGTTATCAAGCAAATACAAAAAAACAATCTGTCCCAATAATCTTTAATTTTTTTTTAAATTTAAAAATGAATTTATTGTTATTATTAATCACATATTAATTAAGAAATTTTTAAAATAAGCTTAGATGATTTATTTAAAATTCAACTGTCAAATTAGTTCAGCATTCTTGCAATAGATGGCAGGCTAGTCTAACAGCCGATATAGTATTAGTCTATATCTGGCCTATATTTATATAATTGTATACATAATATATAATAACATTTACAAAGTATTTATTGTTAAAAGATGAATGAAAATCAACCAAATGCATTAAATAATATTAGCTACCATTCTGACATCTCTTGGCAAATTTTTGAATTACTTGATTTTTTGGGCATACTTTTTGTGACACACAACGCCCTCTTATCGAGAAAAACATGCGTAACACCTTCGCTCCCGAGCCCCCTTAATCAATAGAAATATTTCTTTTCTTAGCCTTAGAAAATAAAGTTAAAGACATTTGAGAACAACATATGCATGCTAGTAATAAGTGAATATCACGTATTATAGAGATTGGAATCCACCAAACGAGTTATTTTGTTATGACTATTGGAGAGAAGGCATTAGAGAGAATGATAATTATTAATAGAGTACGTGAATTGTATTCAAAGTTTGTATAATCTATTCGTAATTTATCAGTAACAGCAAGTAGAGAGGTGAATGAATGAATGAATGGAAATTCTAATTCCTTTATCGTATCATCTGTTGATTGTATGTGTGGGTGGGTGGATGCCTTTGATTGCCTTAAGAGTACTTAAGACTTGTTGTTGTTTAATACCTTTACATTTCATAAACAGTCTAGTTGATATGTTTTTATAAACAACCAGTAATTCAAAAATTTGGCAAGAGATGTCAGAATGGTAGCTAATAATATTTAATGCATTTGGTTGATATTCATTGATCTTTTAACAATAAATACTTTATAAATGTTATTATATATTATGTATCTTTTATAAAAGCATACAAATATATAAATATAGACTAATACTATATCGGCTGTTAGACTAGCCTGCCATCTATTGCAAGAATGCTGAACTAATTTGACAGTTGGTTTTTAAATAAATCATCTAAGCTTATTTTAAAAATTTCTTAATTAATATGTGATTAATAATAACAATAAATTCATTTTTAAATTAAAAAAAAATTAAAGATTATTGGGACAGATTGTTTTTTTGTATTTGCTTGATAACAAAAAAATTAATTACGATAATTTTTTCATAAGTCATTAAAAGAATTATAGCTCGATGTCCCAATAATCTCTTATGAATTTAATTCATTTAAAAAAAAAACCGCATTGAAAAATTCCTTATAATAGTCTAGTTTTTTTTTAAGTACTTCTAGACGTCACTCCTGAAGCCCCTTAATAAACACCTCCGATTATTTAACAACTTGTTTCGGGAGAAATTGAAGTTAGTCAGAGGAATGTAATGTACAATAGGTAACATGTGTACAAAAGGCCGTGTCCTTATCTTGCTTATTTAATAAGTATTATTATAGACAATGATAATAATTGATAACCTCCAAAGGGGTGTAGGCAGTTCCATTTAAGGGGTTTTACTTTCTCTTACCTCTATATATATGTTAATATATATAGAGAGAGAAAGTATTTATATTTAAGTTAGGCACCCCCATGGGACGTGACACGAAGCTTTTGAACAAAATCGACCAAAGAGTACTAGTACTTTACTGATGCACTTTTTCAGTTTTTTTCGATTTTCTCTAAATTTGCTCCAACGATTTTTTTAAATTCAAAAATCAATTATTTTTTAGATTCTCAATAAAATGTATATTCTCATTTTGTCATTGAAATCTTCTGAAGACCACTTTACTCTTGTACTCCATAGAAAAGATAGGAGAAATGGTTGCCATGGTAACAAAATATAAATATTTCTCTATACTTATAAATTTTACATCTTGAAAATCGAATATACTGTACTGTCGGAAACTAAATACGTGTCGACACAAAAAATCTGGTGTGACAAGCACAGTACACAACTTTCGATTACCGAAGGTAAGAGAAAGTTGTGTGCTGTGCGCCAGTCACACCAGATTTTTCGACATCCGAAGTCATCTAGAGCCCGTCTCTATTTATTTTGATAGCTAATTTTGCTTTGCGACGGCATGCGAACCCCTGACCCCTAGGCACGAGAGGGGAGAATTCTAAATACTGTGCTACGGGCCAGGGGTCTATTTCAATTAATTGCTATAGGGGATATATATATAGAGGTAAGAGAAAGTAAAATTTATCGTTTGCCTTCACCCAATCGGAAATAAGAAGGAAGAGGAAAAAAAAGTGATTTTAGATTAAATCATCAGCATTTAATCTAATCAGTCTATCCTTGTCCTTTTTTTTTATTTTATCTATTGATCAGTGAATATTACAATTCGTTGTCTGTCGGCATGGAGCACAGACATCACGTGGGAAATTTCCTTATCTTTAATATAGAACACAGGCCTCTGCCCAGATAGCACAGTACGTCTTATGTGCGTACATAAGACGTACTATGCTATCTGGGTGGGGATTTTGGGGCCGGCTATTCCTGGGTATTTGGGTAGCGCTGATTCCAAAAATGCCATCCATCAGTATTGCTCCATCTGCACAAGTTTTATGTTAGAGATATAGAGAAAATTAAATTTTTTAGAAAAAGTGCTCTAATTTTTGAATTACTTAGATTTTTTAAAGGCGTTACTCCTTAAAAATATGCAGATAGTTGAAATACATAGAAATATAAAGTTTTATGGAGGTGGTTGGGTAGTAGAAAACAGGGATTAAATATTAGAAAAATCAAATTTTTTCAGTGAAACTTTATTTTGATCAACACAAATTTTTTCGTTTCTCTATCAGCATGTCGCGTTACAGGCCCCGGTGACGTCAAAGGACGTGACGTTACAAGTTATGACGTCACAATCCGTGACGACAAAAATAAGAAAGTTGAAATTTAATATATATAACGAATAATAAAAAATAGCCCTCGGGGCTTGGTGTAGAGGTTAGCGTGTTAACCTCATATACCAAACGTCGCGGGTTCGGACCCCAGGCAGTCCGATGATTTTATTTAAGCCAATTGGATACCAAATGGCTTAAATAAGAATGCCTGGACCCCAATATAGATAAATTTTTAAATAACGGTTATCGTAAATGTCTTAAATGGCCTGAGTTGCCGAAAAGACTGTGTGAGTGTGAGTGTGAATGAGAAAAAAGTGTGAATGTTTAAAAAAAAAAAATAAAATAAATAAATAAAAAAATAATTGTGAGATTTAATAATTCAATTTTTAAATTGATAAAATATAATTTTTAAAATAATTTAAAATGATTCAAATCTTCAACCTCTATTGATTTTTCCCATTTTCATTCATCATTTTCCAATTATTAAGTTAAGATTAAAAACGCGATTTTAATACTCTCAATTGAATAATTTTCTGAAAACTTTCAGTTACACGCCTACGATCGGAAAAAAAAGTTTCACTTGCATCGTGGTTTCATAAAACCACACAATGATTTTTTTTCAACTTTAGACACTGCAAAAATTATAATTTTACGATATTCTATAATTCTTTAGCTTTTCAAAAATTCTTCATTCTTGAAAATCTGTTAATAATTAACGAAATTATAAACAATATTTATCAGTCTGGTAAAAAAAAAAAAAAACATTTTGGTTGCCTATTTTTTAGGCGCTTTGATCTCTCAGTTTATAGGAATAAACTTATAACTAGGGTCCGACCGAAACAAAATTTTCAGCTGAACCGAAACCGAAACTTGTATATCCTATGAAAATTCATATCATTTTACCGTTGTAGATATTTTAAATAGCTTTAATTAAAAAAAAAAAATTTGAGGTCGATAGCTTCAAAATTGTGGCCGCAATCTCCCAAAATTAGCACCCCGAGACGCGCATCTTAACCGTATTTTGCACCACTAATGCCCAGTTGCACCAACATATCTCAAGTCTCAAGATCGTCTTACATCTTACATTTGAACTTAGAGTGTTGCACCAACATTTAATACGAACTTAAGTCCTGATTTTGAGCTTACATCTCAAGTAGTCAAATTTGGCGACTTAAGTCCCTCTCAGCCTGAATTCGTAACCTAAAAGGAGAATTGTGACATTTTATCTATTCAACTATCTATATAATCCCTTAGGATATATATATTTTTTTTTTAATTAATCAATCTTATTGTTATTATTAAAAAAAAAAAAAAAATTATATTTTCATACTGCCTGTCAAGAATTTTTAAAAAATTTACCAGGTATATTTATATTATATATAAAAAATTCGAAATAAAATTTGTTGAAGCATAGACGGTGTGTAAAAGTTTAAACTGTTTTTAACCGCTATAAATTGGTTTTTACTTCAAGATATTAATATAAAACGTGAATATTGGTGTGGATGGAGCTGATCGGAGGTGAAGATTTTGATGTTTGCATAATGTTATAATTGACAGAGAAGGTTTTGAACATAACCTCGTATTTTCAAAATATATCTGTCAAAATTCAATATGATTTTAAATAAATATATTAAATATATTTTTACTGTTAAATTTATTAATATATTAAATTAAATTAAAATATTAGCCTAAATTAAAATATTAATTTGTTGATTAATTAAATAAACCCATTATTAAAAATATAATATATTATATTAAATATTTTAAATAGATATTAAAAATAATAGATTTAAAAGTTGATTGAATTGAAGTGGCAGAAAAACGTCAAACAAAAAGTAAGTAAATTTATTTATTTTAAATTTAAAAAAAAATACTGTAGACATGGGCGTAACTAGAGAATTTGGCTGGGGGGGGGCCATGGGACCAGCCATCCTCGCTGGGGGGGGGGGCATGAGACCAGATAACCTCGGTGGGCGAGTCATTCCACGTCAAACGATACACTTTTTAACCTCACCATCTCAGATTTGTATGAAATTTGGGTCATAGGTAGAGTCAATAGAGACTAAGAAAGAGCCCCAATTTCAACTTGATATCTCAACTTGTTTAAGAAATGTGGCGTGTTAAAGTTGTCAAAAATGGCAAAAAATCGACCTAACCACATCTATTGTATTTAAATTGCTCTAAAATCTCTTAGAGATGAGATAGAGAGAAGAATTAGGTGTCATTTTACAGCTTTTTAGATACCCTTTCCAATGATATACAACACACCTGGGGCGGTAATAAAAAAAATTTTAATTTCAAAATCAAAAATTTAAATTAATTTTTCTCAAAAAGTACCCCTTCGAAAATTTTGAAAAAATTCTAAAATGGTCCTTGCTTAAAGGTTAAAAAATAATATAAGCCTCAACGAGGAATCATGATGGGATCATAGAAAAATTAATTAAAACAACCCTTGCGTTAGTTTTTCGTCATAATTGGGAAACATTATACAGGCTAACAGTGATTTTGGTACCGGGAGTAGTTTGAGCTATTCTCGTCGCTATATGCGTCGTCCTTTTTCCAAAAATGCCGTCAGTTTTGCTCGAATATCTCTAGTTTTAGAGATATATAGAATATAACGTTTTAATTGAAATTCTGCTCTAAAGTGGCTCTTATTTTGAGTTTTCCAGAGTTTTTTGTGGTGTTTTCTCTTAAAGATATACAGGTAGCTAAGATACATAGAAAATCTAGAGATTCTGCCCAATCAGAAGTGATTTAGTGGTGCAAAACACTGCTAAAAGTTAAAAAAAATTCAATTTTTCCAGCCATCATTCATTCGTGCGAATTGGTTAATTTTTAACGAAATTATAAACAAAATAGTTAATCTACAAATCAAAGATAAGCAAATTTTATGATTAAGTTGGTGTTTTGCTTAGAAGAATTCTTGGGTGTAGTGATAGCGCTGAAATAACAAGTTTATAATTTCGTTAATAATTAACCGATTTGCACAAATGAATGATTTCTGGAAAGCTAAAGAGTTACAGAATATCGTACATATATGTTTTTTGCATTCAGGGATGTTAAAAAAATTTTAGGGTTGTAAGTTAAGAAAAACTGGAAAAATTGAATTTTTTTAACTTTTAGCCGTGTTTTGCACCACTAAATCACTTCTGATTGGGCAGAATCTCTAGATTTTCTATGTATCTTAGCTACCTGTATATTTTTAAGAGAAAACACCACAAAAAACTCTAGAAAACTCAAAAGAAGAGCCGCTTTAGGGCAGAATTTCAATTAAAACGTTATATTCTCTATATCTCTAAAACTAGAGCTATTCGAGCAAAACGGACGGCATTTTTGGAAAAAGGACGACGCATATAGCGACGAGAATAGCTCAAACTACTCCCGGTACCAAAATCACTGTTAGCCTGAATAATGTTTCCCAATTATGACAAAAAACTAACGCAAGGGTTGTTTTAATTAATTTTTCTATGATCCCATCATGATTCCTCGTTGAGGCTTATATTATTTTTTAACCTTTAAGCAAGGACTATTTTAGAATTTTTTCAAAATTTTCGAAGGGGTACTTTTTGAGAAAAATTAATTTAAATTTTTGATTTTGAAATTAAAATTTTTTTTATTACCGCCCCAGGTGTGTTGTATATCATTGGAAAGGGTGTCTAAAAAGCTGTAAAATGACACCTAATTCTTCTCTCTATCTCATCTCTAAGAGATTTTAGAGCAATTTAAATACAATAGATGTGGTTAGGTCGATTTTTTGCCATTTTTGACAACTTTAACACGCCACATTTCTTAAACAAGTTGAGATATCAAGTTGAAATTGGGGCTCTTTCTTAGTCTCTATTGACTCTACCTATGACCCAAATTTCATACAAATCTGAGATGGTGAGGTTAAAAAGTGTATCGATTTGACGTGGAAAGAATGACTCGGGCCTGGAAAGCCCCATATTTTCTCAATTTTTCTTGGGGCAAAGGGCTTTCTGGGGGGGGGGGGCCACGAGCCTTCTGGGGGGGGCCAGGCCCCCAGCCCCCCCCCGGGACCCCCTAGTTACGCCCATGACTGTAGATTAACTTACAATTTGTTTGTGTTTTTTTGTACCATTTCATTCAATAGTTTGTCTAGAAAAATATATTATGAAAATTTTTCTCTTTTTTTATTCCCCAATGAGGGAGGACCTAGAAATACTTCACTTATTAAAATTTGTTAATATTTTTTTGTTGACAGAATTTGATAAAACAGATTAAGCTGATTATTTATTTATTTATTTTTATTTTGGTCAGATTTTGGTTAGCAAATATGTTTTTTGTTGTCCTGCAGTGCCGCCTAGTGGCTAATTTGTAACAAAAATGCGAGGTTGCCAGATGTTGTTTTTTCTTAAAGGCAGCTTGGGTAAGATCATTTGAAGATTCATTGGTGCAACGTTTTAAATCTCAAGCTGAGACTTGAGTTCAAGACGGACTTGACCAAGTCAAGATCTGAGACTTGTTGGTGCAACTGGGCATAAATCACCTCCAATTGTACTGAAACTTTATATTTCTTTGTATTTAATTATCTGCATATTTTCAAGAAATAACGCCTAAAAAAAAAAAAAACTTCACATTTTCTATTAAAATTTAATTTTCTCTCTGTCTCTAAAACTAGAGATGATGGAACAAAAAGTGGGCGTCAGCTCAAAATGATCTTCCAAACACGATACACATGTAGAGAGGCTCTTTTTCTTAGACATTTAATCGATTCGGCGTTGAAGAGTATACTTTCTCTCTTTTTTTTTTTTTTTTTTTGTTACATAACAAAAATATGTCATATTTTATTTAAAATTCAGTTGTCATATTTAATATTATATTTATCGAATAGCCTTGTCTCTCTTCATTTATTTTCTCTCTCTCTCTTTTGTTAAAAAAATTTTATATCCCACGTTTTAAACTTTATTAATTTAAATCGGATTTCATTATATCAGAGAGTTTGCATTTAAATATAACGAATTTATTTATTTATTTATTTTATAAATTAATAAATTGTATTCTAGGTACGTACGTAGCCTATTATCGCAATGAATAAATTTTCTCTCTCTTTCTCTCACCCTTTCGCTTTAAATTTATTTATATTAAAGGCAATTTTGAAATTTTAAGCCTTCATCTTTAATACTTTGAATAGGAATGACAAAATGCGATTTTTTTTTTATTTGAGGGGAAAGCCTTAAATTACGGCATAAAAACCCTCAATAGACTACAAAAAAAAAAAAATCATTGTGTGGTTTTATGAAACCACGATGCAAGTGAAACTTTTTTTCAGAAAATTATTCGATTAATGCCGGATTGCAAGAAAACAGTTCTGTAAATATTTAAAAGTCTGTTAGTAAACATCGCTTTGGGCTTTAAAATTATAGGCTGTTGCTAAAGCAACTTTAAAGGAACCGTTAACTATTCCTGTTACGGGCCGGGTGATTAAAAAAAAGGTAAAATCAAAAAAGTACTTATCTGGTGACCAGCTCAGTGGAGACGGGGTGGATTTCAGGAAGATTTCAAAAATAAAAGAGAGAAATTTCACTACTAGATGTTATAATACAATTAATTGGTTCAAAATAAAACTTGATACATAGTTGATTAGGTCGTTGGTCGTCTCTACTCATTGGGGTCCTCTCTTGCTCCCTCGGCATACTTGCTCCTGCCTTGCAGATAGGCCTTATCATCAAGGCGATATATTACAGCCGAAGAGACACCCTTCACAATGGATCCGCTTCTGCGTTGTGGAAGGCTCACTGAGACCCCGAAACGTGCTTTACCGCTTGAGCGACCAACTCTGAGTCCCGGCAAGTTCGTTCGGCGCTGGCGGCCAGTGCCAGTCCCGAGCGAACTTTGACCACCTACTCTCTCGGTTAATATGTATGGCAACGCTCTTTTTCAATGAAAAGAATTAATAAAAATTATATAAAAAAAATTAAAGAGAGAAAAAAAAGAGAGCGATAACAAAAGTTGTCCCGCAACATTCCCTACTGTTAAGATATATAGATAGATGCAAAACGATTGGGCCACCGAGGGTTCGCTGGTGTAGTGAGCTAGGGTGTCAGCTTCTGCAAAGAAGATCCCTGTTCAAATCCTTGGCATGCAGGATTTTTCATTAAATAAAAATATTTATTTAATGTAAACAAATCCTCAAGCAAGCCCTGAATTGGAACATAGGATCTTACCACAATAGCCCCCAGGAAACTCTCGAGGAGAGGGAGTTGCTTTGACATCCCGTCCTGTGGAAGAGACGTAAAGAAGGTTCCCTCTCAGTGATGCATTCTTCGAAAGGAGTAGGCTACACGCCGGTGCTGAGGGAGCCCCTCCTCAAACCAGGACATCCTCCATAGCATAGAAGAGGTTGGATAAAAGGAGCCGGTTGGAACCAGAAATAAGGATTAGTTCACTAGCTAGAGAGCAGAGAGCAGGAGGAGGAGCTAGAGATAGGAAATGATATAACTTCACGGGGTGCCGGTAGATGGCTACGGCCAGAGGCCGGTTGGGTTTAAGGTGTGTGTCTCCGTACACGTAAGCACCTCGGGCAAATAAACGGGGATCCCGATAGGAATTTCAAATAAATAAAAAAATAAATAAAATTGGGCCACCGAAAATGACAGCTTTCTATGTAGTTGGCCATTTGACCGCAAGGGCGCATTGTAAAATTGTATCATTTATAATAGTACCACCCCCCTATACCAAAATTATAAAAGAAATAAAAATAGTAATTATATTTGTATTCTTTAAATTTTAATTGTTAATATTAGGTTACAAAACAAAAAATGTTTAAATATTTAAATATCGTAAAATAAAAATAATAAATAGGTACGTTGGTTGCCCTGACTTTCAGATGTTATATTATAAAGAAACTGGGAATATACTATAACCTCACTTTTTCTCTTCATCGAATGAATATCTATAATAATTAATAATATCGCTTAATATTATACGTTTCAGAAACTAAAGAAAACTCAATTAAATTAATGCACGTATATAACCTCTCTCCCGTGATAATATAATCACTAAATTCTTTTTTATTTCAATGAAACAAATCAGGTTAGTGGATACTTTATAGTTTAAAGTTCCGATTTCAACCTTTAGTTTAAATACAGCTTTTACGAACCAATCACGTTTAAATACGTTCTTGCTACCAGGCATAAGGGTATTAAAATCGCGTTTTTACAAAAGTATTAAAATAAAATATAGATATAGGTAATTAAAATTAAAAATTGAATAATTAAAGCTCACAATTATTATTTTATAATTCGACATATATATTAAATTTGAACATTCTTATATTTGTCATTTATATGGCTAGTCAATGGGGAGGCGCGAATATTAACCATAGCGAACGATGTTCTGTTGGAAATATTCAAATAAAGCGCGGAGATGTGATCCCATATGTCACCGCTTGGTGCGCTATATTCTTCCTCTTCCTTCATGCCTCTCTCTCAATGCTTCTCGTTCATGTCGTACTGTTCCTCATTCGTTTACTGAAATATATAATACATGTTTTCACTTAAGTTTCGTTTTCTTATTTCGACTAACCCTATTCCGCTATAATATAATAAAATTATATTACAACTCTACAACATGTTCTATATAATTGCTAAAGTCTTATAAATAAACAATATAACTTTTAAGTTTGTATTATTAAGTTTCGTTTATTAATCACTTCAAGGAGTTTTATTGACACAGTCAGTCCTGAGGATGGTCGGAAATCTGACCGAAACGTGGGCTTGAAGTGACTAATAAACGAAATCAACTGTTGTAATCGCTCTTTTATTTATTCCTTGCTAGATTAATAAATTTTTTTGCAATAAAATTTTTTGTGTTTGAATTATTTTATAAAATGGGGGGGGAGGGGGAGGGGCGATATACGATTAAATATTTTTAAGGGAGGCGTAGAAAAATAAAGTTTGCAAACTACTGTTGTATTGTATAAAAATTTAATAATAAATGGCCTCAGATGCCGAAAAAGACTTAAATAAAAAAAAAGCCGAAATGAAAAATCATTGTGGTTTTATGAAAGCACGATGCAAGTGAAACTTTTTTTTCGGATCTAAGGCGTTGAACTGAAAATTTTCAGAAAATTATTCAATTAAGGGTATTAAAATCGCGTTTTTTTTTTAAATTAAATCTCACAATTATTTTTTTATAATTTCATTTTAAATTTTATTAAAATCCGATAGAACATTCTGGGGATGGACGGTTGATCCGTGTGGTGGAACCAGTCCCGTCAGGGACTGATTTTTGGGGAGTAGGGAGGTGAAGGGCCTCTCACTCCCAACATTGGAACCGGGTTGATTGCAATTTAAGCTAGATACCGGTATTGGGGTTGGTGCGTGCCTCCGTGCACGATGCACCAGGGGTAACTAAACGGGGAATGTTTTTTTTTGTAGGCTATTGAGGGTTTTTATGCCATAATTTAGGCTTTTCCCTCAAATAAAAAAAATAAAAAAAAAAAAAAAAATTAGAACATTCTGAGGTCTGAAATACCATTTTTCAATTATTTACACGTCACTACTTGTGACGTCACGGCTTCACGTCACGACATGTAACGCGACATGCTGATAGAAGAGCGAAAAAATTTGTGTCGATAAAAATAAAGTTTCACTTTAAAAGAACAATAGTCTGAGGAGAGGGGTGTCCAAATCATCCCCCTGAGATTCTGAAAAACTATAAATAGACAAACTTGCTGTTAAAAATATTATTTAGAAAAAAGAGAGAATTTTTAACAGATTTTATAATAAATAAAATATATGAGGTGATAAATTTCGAAATATTTTCAGTGGATTTCACGTCTTTCATCACGCATGCCTGCACGCATGCCTTGGACAATTTGAACATGTCACTCGTTCTGCAATTCACTGAATAAGGAGTGCCCACAAAGAGATTTATAAACTCAAATATTTTTTTTTTAAAGTCTGCTGAAAATTTAGCATCATCTTTCTTTTTTTCTAAATTTTAAATAATTTGAAATTATAAAAATATTTTATATTTATTCATTTGGAATAGGGCGCCCGGTGTCCCGGTTTCCCGAAAAAAATTATTTTGATTATTGATTTGACCAATAAAGTCTAAAAATAATTAACTTTTTTATTGTTCCATGTGTGAAGGATTATTTAGAATAATTACTTTTGTGTATAGCTGATAATACAATTTATTTAAGGTTCAGGAAATCCCAAATGAGCAACGCAGCTAGTCGTTTTTTCAATTTTTATTACTTTCTCTTAGCCTGTATATGAAATATATAGGAGAGAAAGTATTGCGATCATGTCAAAAATTCGATGTCGAGATTTTGATGGATATACATGTTTTGAGGTCCCCTGAGTCCAAAAAAGTGGGTCCCGCAAATTGGTCTGTGTGTGTGTGTGTATGTGTGTGTGTGTGTGTGTGTGTGTGTGTGTGTGTGTGTGTGTGTGTGTCTGTATGTGTGGACAGATTTTTAGCATGAAGGAATTGAGCTACCGGATTGAAATTTTATATTTAACTTAGGTACCTTCCCACACGCTCAAAATAAGCTTTTGAACAAAATCGGCCAAAAAGTACTAGTACTTTACTGATGTACTTTTTCAGTTTTTTTCGATTTTCTCAAAATTCCCTCCAAGGATTTTTTTTAAAATTCATAAATGAACTATTTTTTAGATGCTCTTTAAAATGTATATTCTCATTTTGCTGTTGAAATCTTCTGAAGACCACTTTACTCTTGTTCTTCATAGGAAAGATAGAAATGGTTGCCATGGTAACGGAATTTAAATCTTTTTCTTTTTATTAGATTAAAAATCAATTATTATTTAAATTCCCATTTTTTTTTTAAATTTATTTGTGTCTTTAATTGTTTCAAAGAAAACATATATGTCTCTCTCTCACTTGCAAACATTATCGTCTCTCTCTACTCTTTTTAAATTCCCTTTCCACCTTATCTTCGCATAGGAACAATGTTAATTTCCTATAGGGATTTGTATGTTAATTTCGATTCAAAAGGGGGTCCCCTTTAGAACTTTTTACGCATTTAAAATTTTTTTTTCCAATTCTTATGAAATTTTGTATTTATTTACGATTCTATATTGTGTATAAAATGTCCAAATATGAGATTAAAATTTTGAAAATTAACCATAGTTTATTTGAAGCAGTCAACATTTAAAATGCAAGTTTGAAACTAAGGTGCTATCGGAAACTAAATATATCTCGACACAAAAAATCTGGTGTGACCAGCACGATGCACAACTTTCTCTTACCGAAGGGTAAGAGAAAGTTGTGTGCTGTGCGCCAGTCACACCAGATTTTTTAAACACATAAAGTGCCAGGGCCAACGTTTCGGACCATCATCAGGGCTAAAATATAATAGACAAAATCAAATTTAGCCTTGATGATGGTCCCATGTTTAGATTTTTTATTTACATTTTGAATTCTAAAATATCGGCGTAAACTAAATATAGTGTAAATTTTGGGTGACTCCGAAGGCGGGCTTTGCGACTAGTATAATACAAAATCTGTTAAAAATTTAGCATCTTCTCTCTTTTTTCTAAGTAATATTTAAACAGCAATGTTTCTCTATTTATAGTTTTTTAGAATCTCGGGGGGATGAATTGGACACCCCCTCCCTGACTATTGTTCTTTTTCATTTCGGCTTTTTATTTAAGTCTTTTTCGGCATCTGAGGCCATTTATTATTAAATTTTTATACAATACAACAGTAGTTTGCAAACTTTATTTTTCCACGCCTCCCTTTAAAATATTTAATCGTATAACGCCCCCCCCCCCTTCCATTTTATAAAATAATTCAAACACAAAAAATTTTATTGCAAAAAAATTTATTAATGTAGTAAGGAATAAATAAAAGAGCGATTACAGTTGATTTCGTTTATTAGTCACTTCAAGCCGACGTTTCGGTCAGATTTACGACCATCCTCAGGGCTGAAGTGTATCAATAAAACTCCTTGAAATGGCTAAATTTGATTTTGTCTATTATATTTTAGCCCTGATGATGTTCCTATAAGTGACCGAAATGTTGGGCCTGGCACTTTATGTTTAAATAAAAATTAAAAAAAACGACTAGCTGCGTTGCTTATTTGGGATTTCCTGAACCTTAAATAAATAATTAATTTGTCATTTATTTCACTGTACTGTATGAAAAGTAACAAGATTAAAACCAAAAAAGACTTTCTAAAAAAGGTCCAATCCAATGAAAAGTACATGTAAGAAATAAAATATGTCTCATCTATTGCCACCCCTGGTTTAGGTTCATAATTAGCAACCTTTTTTCATAGCCTTGGGAATAGACTACCCTCTAAAGACACGAGGGGAGGGGGGGGGGTGCATTCCCCTGTCCCGGTTGAAAATTTCATAAATCTGGCAAGCCTATTCATGGGTCTAGTGCACGATGTCACCTGATTTTTTCCCCATGCTAATACAGTCCATAATTTTGTTTATTTTCTATTCTAAAAGTTCCATGTTCATTTTACGTTTAGTAACGAATTTGCAATTGGTTTTGTCATTAAGTTCAACTTTAGAGTGAAGTCAAAATCTTAATTAAATAAGTTGGTGGCATGTCCTGTTTCTGCTCTCCGCCCCCGCCGCCGCCCTTTGAACAAAACTAACAAACTACAAAATGTATAGATCCAAATTAATTTTAACAGGATCTAAATTAATTACGCCAGAACATTATTAAAAAAAAAAAAATAAAAATTTTTTTTTTTAAAAATGCTTTTATTTAAATTGAACTAAAAAGAGGGAAATAATTTAATTGTTCTTGTTAAAATTTTTGAGTATTTATGACTTAAAATAAAAGCGTGGGGCGCTTCGAAGTGATTCCGAGGCTCGCGCCCCACGCTTTTATTTTAAGTCATAAATACTCAAAAATTTTAACAAGAACAATTAAATTATTTCTCTCTTTTTAGTTCAATTTAAATAAAAGCATTTTTTTTTAATCTTTTTTTTTATTTTAAGCTTTTTAGTCTTTTTTTCGTGTGATTTTTTTAAAATTAACTTTCAAAATTAGAGGCTTTTAAATAACATCGGGATATTTTCTAAAATTGTCTAATTAGCGTAGAGCATTTAAAAAAAAATGAAATAAATTTAGTATAGAATAGAATTTTTTGTGTTGAGACTTTTTAATGACTTATTAAAAAATTATCGTAATTAATTTTTTTGTTATCAAGCAAATACAAAAAAAAACAAACAATCTGTCCCAATAATCTTTAATTTTTTTTTAAATTTAAAAATGAATTTATTGTTATTATTAATCACATATTAATTAAGAAATTTTTAAAATAAGCTTAGATGATTTATTTAAAAACCAACTGTCAAATTAGTTGAGCATTCTTGCAATAGATGGCAGGCTAATCTAACAGCCCATATAGTATTAGCCTATATCTGGCCTATATTTATATATTTGTATGCTTTTATAAAAGATACATAATGTATAATAACATTTATAAAGTATTTATTGTTAAAAGATTAATGAAAATCAACCAAATGCATTAAATATTATTAGCTACCATTCTGACATCTCTTGGCAAATTTTTGAATTACTTGATTTTTTGGGCATACTTTTTATGATACACTACGCCATTTGGTATCCACACACAGACATACCGATCCCACTTTATTGAACTCCGGGGGCCTCAAAACATGTATTTCCATCAAAATTTAGACATCGATCTAGAATGATTGAATTAAAAATTTCTTGCCTTGAATCTTTTTTTTTTTTTTTTTAATAAAAAAACATTCACACTTTTTCTCATTCACACTCACACTCACACCCACATTCACACAGTCTTTTCGGCAACTTAGGCCATATAAGACTTTGACGATAACCGTTGTAATTAATAAATCAATTTGGTGTTCAGGCATTTCTATTTAAGCCATCTGGTATCCAAATGGCTTAAATAAAATCATCGGACTGCCTGGGTCCGAACCCGCGACGTTTGGTATAGGAGGTAGGCACGCTACCTACTACGCCAGACCCGGGGGCGCCTTGAATCTATCAGTTGAGTATTTTTTTTTTTTTTTGTAGCCCACATAAAACAAAGAAGAATTGAAATTGAACAAATGTTTGTCGTTTCTTTCTTGCTTTCTTTATTTCTAGCCCCGGGGGAAATATTCACCCGGAAAACTTTGTTAGAAGATCATCATGTTAATAAAGGAAAAGTTTCAATTATAAATAATATCACCTTAGAGGAAATGAGAATGCTTCTTTAAAAAAAAAAAAAACCTGGTGTGACTGGTCGCACATATCCTTCGGTAATTGAAAAATGTTGAAATTTTTTTTGTCGACATATATTTAATTTCCGTCGAATTCAAGATGTGAAATTTATAAACTTTAGAAAAATATTTATATTTTGTTTCCTTGGCTTCTATCTTGATAGTACAAGAGTAAAGTGTGCTTCATTAGATTTCAAATGAGAATATACATTTTAAAAAGCATCTAAAAAATAATTGATTTTTGAATTTTAATCAAAATCCTTGGAGCGAATTTTGAGAAAATAGAAAAAGTGAAACAGTAAAGTACTAGTACTAGTACTCTTTGGCCGATTTTGTTCAAAAGCTTCGTGTCACGTCCCATAACTTAAACCTCCTAGCTCTTTTCGTTCTTGAGATATTTTGTTCACAGACCCAATTCAATTCAATTTATTTGTCTGGTTTTTTTTACATTTTTTTTTAACTTTAGAAAACCTTTCCACGAAACTTCTCGTTTATCTGCGGAAGAGTTGTCCAGTTTATCATACATAATCATTAATCATTTCTACATTTTCCTGTAATAAATATTTTTTAGTACAATTTTTAGTTCTTGCGTATTTGTTACATTTATTAACTGACTATTACTTTCTCATACCCTATATATGAAATATATAGAGAGAGAAAGTATTGCGATCATGTCAGAAATTCGATGTCGAGATTTTGATGGATATACATGTTTTGAGGTCCCCTGAGTCCAAAAAAAGTGGGTCCCGCAAATTGGTCTGTGTGTGTGTGTGTAACGATTTTTAGCATGAAGGAATTGAGCTACCGTTTCAAACAGCTTTAATTTCTCTAATAATCGGGCTAAATTCTCCCTCCTTCTGGTTAAGCTATGTATTATTTTTAGTATTTATGGGGGAATTCTGGTATTAACCATATACGTGGTAAGTCTGGCCAATAGTGAAATAATATCAATAAACTCTTCGTTATTTTATCGGAGTTTAAAATAAAATTTCTCCTACGCGTGATAATTCAAGTTAATTAAATGAATAAAATTTATTATAATTAAAACATATTCAATCTATAAATTTTTCTAACTCTTGAAATCTTCTGAAGACCACTTTACTCTTGTTCTTCATAGGAAAGATAGAAATGGTTGCCATGGTAACGGAATTTAAATCTTTTTCTTTTTATTAGATTAAAAATCAATTATTATTTAAATTCCTATTTATTTTTATTTTATTTCTGTCAGTGGCGTCATTTCAACTTTTTCTTGGGGAGGGGGCAAATTTTTTCTTTGGGGGGCAAACATTTTTTTTTTCTTAAAATTTACTTACAAATGGGTACTCAAATTTAGCCAAAACATATTTAATTTAATTAATTGTTTAATTTTGTACAGTTTGTATACTCGTAGATGTATTTTGGAACATTTTATTTAGAATAATATAAAATTTTATAAAAATCAGAGCCCTTGGGGGGGGGCAAATGCCCCCCTGCCCCCCCCCAAATGACGTCACTGTCTTTGATTGTTTCGGAGAAAACATATGTATCACTCTCTCTTTCTCTCTCTCTCACTTGCAAACATTATCGCCTGTCTCTCCGCCTTCTCTCATAGGCCTAATGTTAATTTCCTATAGGGATTTGTATGTTAATTTCGATTCAAAAGGGGGTCCCCTTTGGAACTTTTTACGCATTTAAAATTTTTTTTTTCCAATTCTTATGAAATTTTGTATTTATTTACGATTCTCTATTGTGTATAAAATGTCCAAATATGAGATTAAAATTTTGAAAAATAACCATAGTTTATTTGAAGCAGTCAACATTTAAAATGCAAGTTTGAAACTAAGGTGCTATCGGAAACTAAATATATCTCGACACAAAAAATCTGGTGTGACCAGCACGGTGCACAACTTTCTCTTACCGAAGGGTAAGAGAAAGTTGTGTGCTGTGCGCCAGTCACACCAGATTTTTACATTTTTTTTTAACTTTAGAAAACCTTTCCACGAAACTTCTCGTTTATCTGCGGAAGAGTTGTCCAGTTTATCATACATAATCATTAATCATTTCTACATTTTCCTGTAATAAATATTTTTCAGTACAATTTTTAGTCCTTGCGTATTAGTTACATTTGTTAATTGATTATTTTTATTTATTAGTTTAGTAATTACATATTTGTGAGTTCTTTTTCCATATTTATTTACAAAATTCGGTTGAATCGCCATACCTCCCGTCATAGACCTTGTACCATATTTATTCTTAACCTTGTCAATTTTTACATTAAAAAAGCATTTCTCCAACAAATTTTTTTCATACATATTTTGTATATTAAAGATGTTAAGCATTCCATATACCTCTTCTTTGTCAGCAATATTCAATTTCTCATCTAATATTTTTATAAATCTATCCTGTATGTTTTGCACTTTATTTATGGTATGCTCACCAGCGCTTCCCCAAGCTGTGATTCCATACCTTAGATGAGATTCCACAAGAGATCTATTGTATATAAAGAAGCATTCAGATTCGACTTCAAATTTGAAAACACATACAAAATAGATCTCAATTCGTTGTTGAGGTACATAAAATGCTTTTCCCAATTAAACTTATTATCTATTATTAACCCTAGATATTTTATTTGTTCCACCTCCTCCACAAATCCTTTGCAGTTACAATATATTTTTACTTTCTCTTACCTCTATATATATGTTAATATATATAGAGAGAGAAAGTATTGGATTCATGTCAAAAATTCGATGTCGAGATTTTGATGGATCTTCACGTTTTGAGGTCCCCTGAATCCAAAAAAGTGGTTTTCGCGACATGGTCTGTCTGTGTGTCTGTGTGTGTGTGTGTGTGTGTGTGAACAAAATATCTCAAGAACAAAAAGAGCTAGGAGGTTGAAATTTTATATTTAAGTTAGGCACCCCCATGGGACGTGACACGAAGCTTTTGAACAAAATCAGCCAAAAAGTACTAGTACTTTACTGATTCACTTTTTCAGTTTTTTTCGATTTTCTCAAAATTCGCTCCAACGATTTTTTTAAAAATTCAAAAATCAATTATTTTTTAGATTCTCTATAAAATGTATATTCTTATTTTGCGATTGAAATCTTCTGAAGACCACTTTACTCTTGTACTCCATAAGAAAGATAGGACAAATGGTTGCTATGGTAACAAAATATAAATATTTTGCCATACTTATAAATTTTACATCTTGAAAATCGAATGTACCGTACTGTCGGAAACTAAATACATGTCGACACAAAAAATCTGGTGTGACAAGCACAGTACACAACATTCGATTACTGAAGGTAAGAGAAAGTTGTGTGCTGTGCGCCAGTCACACCAGATTTTTAACAATCTTCTATTATCATGCAAACAATTGTAGTTATGAGAAATTATTTTAGGATTTTTTTACAATATTTTTTGACTGTGAGGGATGAATACACACACAGACCTACAGACAGACAGACCATGTTGCGAAAACCACTTTTTTGGATTCAGAGGACCTCAAAACGTGTATATCCATCAAAAACTCGAAATCTAATTGTTGACATAAATTCAATACTTTCTATATATATCGTTAGCCCTCGGGGCATGGCGTAGAGGTTAGCGCACTAACCTCATATACCAAACGGCGCAGGTTCGGACCCCAGGCAGTCCGATGATTTTATTTAAGCCAATTGGATACCAAATGGCTTAAATAAGAATGCCTAGACCCCATATATGTATATTTATTAATAACGGATATCGTAAAAAGTCTTATATGGCCTGAGTTGCCGAAAAGACTGTGTGAATGTGTGTGCGAGTGTGAGTGTGAATGAGAAAAAAGTGTGAATGTTTTTTTCTTTAAAAAAAAAAAAAAATATATATAGTCTATATCGTTAAATCGTTAGACATTAAACGGACTGGCTTTCGCATACTTTTGGCTGGTACAGATAGTAGATTAAAGTAAGAGAAAATTATTTTTTCAATTTCTTGTAAAATTCTCTGTCAACCAAATGATATGTAATTAATTAAGTGTTCTTTACTTAGAGATTAATTGAAAAGATTTGTTTTTAAGGAGGGGGGGGGGGCAATTTATTTTTGTTGACGAAGGAAATTGGACTGCCAATTTATAAGAAATAAATAAATAAATGCAACCATAACATTTATATAACTAGATCCTGGTTAAAAGGAAAAAAAATCAAATTAAATTTTAATAAGCGGATTTCAAGTTAAACAAACCAACTTTTATGAGGAGATAGATGGTGAAATCTCTCTCTCTCTCTCTCTCTATAACACACACACATACACTCTAACGAAATCTGATTCTTTAAACCAAATGTTCCCAACCCAAGGGTGCCGCGAGAATGGCTAAGGGGTGCCACGAGATATTTAGACAAACCAAAAAAAAAAAAAAAAAAAAGCAAACGTGTGGGGTCGTGGGACCCCCGACAGGAACGCCTTTTCTTCAACTCAGAATATAATTTAATATGAATATTATTTAAATAGACGGAAAGCCCGCCTTCTAGCCAAGGAGCTAGCTGCCTTTGGCGAGCAATTTCCCGCCTACGGTAGATAGAATGAAATAAAGAGAAGGAGAAGATGGGCGTGGCCTCGCGAAGACTTCGGCTAATCTCGCATTACTCCGACGTCGCTCGGGCGCTGGGAACGCATTTTTGTTACCTTACATTTTCTCCCAATTCACCCTGCGAACTTCGTTCCAAAAAATAAATTTTCGATTTTCTCAAAATTTAGTAGAACAATTTTGATTAAAATTAAATTAATCAATTGTTTTTTAGATACTCTTTAAAATGTATATTCTCATTTTGCCATTGAAATCTTCTAAAGACCACTTTACTCTTGTACTTTATAGGAAAGATGGGAGAAATGGTTGCCATGGCAACAAAATATAAATATTTTCCCATACTAATAAATTGCCCTCGGGGCTTGGTGTAGGGGTTAGCTTGCTAATCTTATATACCAAGGGACGGGGGTTCGGACCCCAGGCAGTCCGATGATTTTATTTAAGCCATTTGGATACCAGATGGCTTAAATAAGAATAATAGACGAAACAGCGCAAGAAAATATTATAGAAGCCGTACAACCAGAGGTTTACTTTGCTTGAAAAACTTTTTGCAGATTGAGATGCAAGAGGAAGAAATAAAATTTAAAATTTTATTTATCAGGATTTATTAGTGCTGACGACCAACTGCAGTACATTGGTTTCGGTTACATTGAACCATCTTCAGGTCTGTAAAATTATTACAATGTAAGCAAGACACTCATCGGTCATTATTACGAAAGGTATTAACAAAAAACTTACCACCAAATCCTATGTTTCGTATTTAAAATACAGCGAAATCAATTCATAAAGCATTAGAATAAATTTCAATGCCCAGTTGGCAGAAAATTGCTAGCTAGAGTTTCTTCATAAATTTATTTAATGATCAATCCATAAACTTGAAGATAGAAAGTGAGAAATCAGCTCTTGTTTACTTCGAGGTGCTCAATAAAATAAAAAAGTTCTATCATATGGATCCATTTCCATAACGGCATTTTGGTTATTGTTGGTAATTTTTGTGCCTTTCCAATGTTCATTTCATTTTGTATTTGTATGGTTGTGATTGCTTTAACTTTGTAAGTGTTTTACTTGTTTGTTGTGTCTCTTCTTGAGAGTTCTTGTAATTGATGATTGTAAATAACATTGTTATGTTGGTCGACTCTCGATTCTGAATGTATGTTAACGGCATATTATACATTTTATTTCCATCTATTCAAAAATTCCGCGCCTTTTTCGTTGATATTTTTGCCACTAGAGAGAAGTTGGTATGTTGCTTGAGTTTTTACTACTTCTAAGTTGGTCACAAAATCTAACTAGTTTGACAAATTGGCATTGAATTAGACGTAATCATATGAAAGAGAATTTTATTTAGATATTATTGATCTTAATTGGCGTTGAAATATATTTTAAGTGCCGTGATTTTATTTTATTTGCCACAATATTAACGTTTGATGCAAATAAGGTGAGAAAGTTTTATTATAATGACAATAGCTTCTAAGCTTGCTGTGACATGTTAAAATCAAGTCTTTCTCCATATCATTTTGTTTTTATTTAGGCCTTATATCAAATTTGAACAACATTTTATTTTATACATATATATTTCACGATCGAGAGTCTGCTAGCAATTTTCTGCCAACTGGGCATTGAAATTTATTCTAATGCTTTATGAATTGATTTCGCTGTATTTTAAATACGAAACATAGGATTTGGTGGTAAGTTTTTTGTTAATACCTTTCGTAATAATGACCGATGAGTGTCTTGCTTACATTGTAATAATTTTACAGACCTGAAGATGGTTCAATGTAACCGAAACCAATGTACTGCAGTTGGTCGTCAGCACTAATAAATCCTGATAAATAAAATTTTAAATTTTATTTCTTCCTCTTGCATCTCAATCTGCAAAAAGTTTTTCAAGCAAAGTAAACCTCTGGTTGTACGGCTTCTATTAAATAAGAATGCCCGGACCCCCAATAGATGAAAAAAAAATTGTAAAGGAAAGGTTGCAGGAGCAGAGACTGGCAGCCAAATTTTTTTCTTTAAATATTTAATTGGGCTAATGTTTCGGTCTCGATATAACAATAATATATATTAACTTAATTACTTATTGTTAATATATCTTATTGTTATAATCTTTTATACTTTCCATTGATTTATTTAAAACTGTAAAACAACAATTTATTTATATGTACTAGTACTTAAATATGTATACATTTTTTAGCTCTGAAGATGGCCTCTATCGAGACCGAAACATTGGCCTAATAAAATCAGTCTCTGCTCATGTACAATCCTTCCTTGATACAATTTAACAGCCACAACTATAATAGGAATAAATTTTACTTCTTGAATTCTAATATATCGGCGGAAACTAAATATATGTCGATTCGAAAAATATGGCTGTAATCGAAAGTTGTGTGCTGTGCTTGTCACGCCAGATTTTTCATTTAATGATTATCATCTGTTAATTTTTTTTTTTTTTTTTAATATTTAAATATCCTACTGTAATCCTTCGGCAAATAGCAGAATATAGATGTAATTAACGTCTGAATGATTGTACTGTATTCAAACTTGTCCAGTTTCATATAATTAAAAAAAGAAGTCTTTGAAGATTTTTTTAATTTGCTTTAATAATACTGGGGAAACCGCACAAGCTCCGACTGAGGCTTTAAACGGGAAAGAAGCATTTCTCTAACAAAAACATGAATAGGCAGCCAATGAATAAATTATAAATTGGCTAACTCCGTCTATTTATTTATTCTTTCTTGGAATTGAATTGAATAGAGAAATGGATTTTATTTTTTAACTTGTTATATAATTAAATGCAAATCTTAAAATCTCTCTTCTCTCCCTCTGTGCCTGTCCCCTGGTTGAGATGCGACATCGCGAGATGACAGTTTTATTAGAAAACAATTATCTCTTCACATTCAAGTGTTGGTTGCATTGCCTGCCACTCATTTGCATTACATTTATTTGTTTATTGTACAAGGGTTACAATTTGCCTTTTACTTTCATTATTTACATAATAACTAACAGCAATACGTTCAGCGGCCCCCCCACAATGCAGGGGCTCTAAATCGTCATTTTGGTGTATAATTATGATTTTTTAATTTCTTAAGGTTGTTCGGACATTAAAGCACTTCTGACCCAGGGTTATCGTGTAATTAATTTTTAAAAAATTGAAATTTAACATGTAGTCTATGGGGAATGTCGACGAAACGCACACATATAGAATTATATAGCCACCTTTGCAATAGATACAAAAACAAAAAACTTACATTTTTATAAATTCACTTCCGAGGAATACGTTAAAGATAAAATCAAGAGTTTCTGCCGAACGCTTTTAAAAATATTTTAACAAGAAAGTCAAAAAATTCTCCATAATGACAGTCGCCAATATTTAAGAATGAGACTCAGGCCAGTCTGGCAACGTCACATAAAATAATACTCTTTTCTCGCTGTCAGTTACATTTTTTTTCAATTTTACGATATTTTTTCTCGCAAATCGTCCATTGTGTTTAAACTGATTTGCATTAAACATTGTAATATATTAAATAAAATAAAATTTAAAGCGTTTAAGATTTAAAATAGATAGTTGATGAATGCAATGTTGCCAGTTCTATATTACGTGAAAAACTGCTCAAGTCAAAAGTCATTCATTTATTATTTTTGGTAATTAAATTATTAACTTAATACAATTATAAACTATGATAGGTCACGACTAAATTATAATAAGGAATTTTGGCATTCAAATTTTTAATTTTATTTTTAAAAAAATTTAGATTCTATTATAACTTACCAGGTACTGTCCGAACAACCTTAAATAACTTTTGATTGAGTTCCCAGGCGTGAGGATCCCTGTTTGTCCCTAAAGGTTCCCTATGCAGACTCCCCGTCTTTTTTACTCGGGAAATTAAAAGATAATTCGGAATAAATTGTTATTCCAAGATAATTTTAAATAGAATCGGCAAATGAATTCTAGTATTTTACTGAAGTATATTTTCAGATTTTTTTTTTCCGATTTTCTCAAAATTTGCTCTAAAAATTTTGTTTAAAATTCCAAAATATTTGTGTAAAATATTGCGTTCTTAACTTATTTTAAAAATATTATATAGAGATTTAAAAAGATCAACCTAATAAATAAATGTCAACAAAAAATCTGGTGTGACAACACAACTTTCAATTAGCGAATTTTAGAGAAAGCTGTGTGATGTTGCTCAGTCACACCAGATTAAAAAAAAAAAACTTTTTTATAAAAACCTTCACACTTTTTTCTCATTCACACTCACACTCACACACACATTCACACATTCTTTTCGGCAACTTAGGCCATTTAAGACTTTAGACGATAACCGTTGTAATATATATTATCTATTTTTTTTTTTTTTTTGGGGGGGGTCCAGGTAGGTTTTGTTAGACACTGACTATTTAAAAATAGGATCGGGATTAAATGTCGACATATTTCTACAAACTAGCGCGTTTGAATTTGCGGTTAATGTTTTGACATGTAAACACTCCTTTATGCATAAAAATTTATTTAATAAAACATGAGCTGTGAATACTACCTTGTTACTTTTTTTTTATTAATAAAAAACATTTATAATTATTTTTCCTATTTCAGTTTGATATTTAAAAATCCGATGTGACGGGTCACACAGCACAGCACTTTTTTCTTATCTTGTGGTAGTTGAAAGTTGTGTTCTCTGCTTGTCACACCAGATTTTTAGTTTCCGCCGATAAATTAGAATTCAAGATATAAAATTCATTTGGATACCAAATGACTTAAATAAGAATGCCTGGACCATATATTATTCAATACAAGTCGTGCCCGCCTTCGGCGGCTTCTTCGTTTAGCCAGGGGGCTATTCCCTGGATTCCCTTGCTTGCCTTCTCGGCGAGCAAGTTTATTCCCAATTTGGGATATTTCTTGTTGCAATGCAGTGTTAAGATGTTAAGGAAGGATCTTATATTCAAGCGAGGCGAGGGTACCGATTGGGAACAGCAATAAAAGTGGTCTGTTAATGACTGTTTAAAGGGTCAGTCACCTGAGTCCTCTTTCGTTATTCAACTGCTGCGTAGCCCCCACCCCAGCCCATAGTCAGGTAGGAAGCCGGTTCTCAGAGCATAAAGGACGCTCTCTACTTTTCAAGCCATAAATAAAATTCAAACTTTATAAAATAAAAAGATATAATCTTAATTATTTTAATTTGCAAAGCAAGTGATTTGTGAATATTTAAAAACAGTGGCGGTCAAGGGGGGGGGGGGGGCCCGAATTTTTTTTTTTAAATTTATTTAAGCTCTTTTTCGACAGCGAAGGCCATTTAGATTCCGTTTCTATTTATTTCACCTGGATTGGTAGCCATTTGCCCAAAATTTATCATGTAGGGAAGATGAAGAATAGGGTGGCGCAAAAAACCGACTAATTTTTTTTTTCGATCTCGTATGACAATATTTTAGTTTATCATGTTTTAAGAGACCACTCCAAAGATGAGCTCAAAAAATTTTTTTTAAGGGTCGATCGAATTTTTAAAAATTTCCAAATTTGTCAAAAATCGTTTTTTTTTTTTTTAATTTTTTTCTCGGATTTTATAGACGGGAAAAAATAAATTTCTCAAATTTTCAACTTAAAATATTAATTCTTAAAACCCCAATAGATAAATTCATAAATAACGGTTATCGTCTAAGTCTTAAATGACCTAAGTTGCCGAAAAGACTATGTGAATGTGAGTGTGAATGAGAAAAAAAGTGTGAATGTTTAAAAAAAAAAAAAAAAAAACTAGGCAGAGATGAAACTTTTTCAACCAACGCTCAAAATGACTGTTCATTAGCCAGTCAATATATCGTTTAAGATAGCAAATTTGAGAGATATATCTGTGCTTAAATATTTTAAGTTGAAAATTTGAGAAACGTATTTTTTGTCGTCTATAAAATTTGTCATTCCCATCCTTGATTCCCATCAACCTCTACATCGAGCATTCAATTTATAAACACAAACCCCGGCCAAATTCTCTAATATATTTAATTTAAAAAAGATATTATTGAATCGAGAATTAAAAAATTTCCTAGTTTTTCAAATCACGAATTGATTTTAATAAAATAAAAAAAAATGAAATTTTATTATTAAAGCCCTAGACAGAATAGATAAAATACTAAAATATATAAAAGGTGTTTTATACCGTTCAACGAAATTTTCCTTCTATTTTAAAAAATTATTAATTAAAACGAAAAAAGATCTTAAATCATACGTCATAAACTTGAATAATATATGGACCCTGTTACGCATTAGTGTGACAAGCGCCAGCTACCTAGATTTGAGAAAATTAACATTAAAGTTTTTTGTTTTGATTGGAATATTTTTTTTGTCAATTGTGCAAGTAACATTAAATATAAATTTTTTTAGGACATATTTGATAAAAAATACTATTAATTATAGCATTTGAAACAATATTCCGAGCTTAACTCAATTTTTAATTTTTTGGCGCTTGACATACTAATGCATAACAGGGTCCATATATGAAAGTAAGTGTAAAGGAAGGCCGAATTATAATCAGATGATAAAAAAAAATTTATAGGCTTATGTCAGCCCGGATTATTTTATTTTCACCTTGTCAGCTGGAACTAAACGTCATCCATCTTCAAGACAAGGTTTGTTAAATTCACTGCCTGCTTCAGTTGTTAACATGGGTAGAATATTATCAGAGCCTTTCATTTTGCTGAGCTCCAATTAGAGTAAAATATATAGTAAATAAGTATATGTTGATGGAAAATGTTTATGTAATTCAAAGCTCGAAGAAAGGTAGCAAAGGACAAGTTCTTTGGTCGAAATCACACCTAAAATTAAAAATAAAAACAACATTATATTTGAAAAAAGATAAAATCCCTTAAAATAATTGGAAGACAAGTCATTGTCTTCCCTTTTGTCATTCCCTTGAATCTTGAACGATCTGCTTATATATAGTTGATAGTTTAGTTCTAATTATTAATATTAGTAGAAAAATAACTCGATAAAAAATAATAAACTTACCAAATGGCAATGCGAAATGACGAGCTCATTTAGAAGACAGGTAATGAATCTTGGTCGAAATTCTAAAATAATATATATATATATATATATACTGTATTAACAAAGAGAAAACATTTAATAATGATGACATTCATTCAAGCTTACCTTATTTACTGGAATTTAATCGCTCAACATTTTCTTTGAAAGCATGAATCTCTTCTGTCTTTTTCCTTTTTGTAAATGTGTATAATTCCATTTCTATTTCGTTTTGTAAGTCAAACGTCATAAAGTTATATAATATATATGAAAGTAAGGGTAAAGGAATGCCGAATTATAAATAGATGATAAAAAAAAAAAAAATTATAGGCTTCTGTCGGTCCGGATTATTTTATTTTCACCTTGTCAGCTGGAACTAAACGTCATCCACCTTCAAGACAAGGTTTTTTAAATTCACTGCCTGCTTCAGTTGTTAACATGAGTAGAATATTAGCAGAGCCTTTCCTTTTGCTGAGCTCCAATTAGAGTAAAATACGACGTTCTAATTAGTTAAGTGCGTAACTCCATTTTTGTTTATTTCTCAGGAGGGCCAAAAAACATTTCATTGTCATTATTAGAGCCACTGTTAAACACTTTTCGTGCGGCACCTTTTCGAACTGAAAAATTTGAATTACGCTCTTACCCTGAACTGGGCAAAAGGAGAATGATATTTTTCAACAGAAAATACAAATACTGAGAGCGTCGATATATATATAATTGATGGAAGATGTTATATCATTCAAAGCTCGAAGAAATGTAGCAAACGACAGGTTCTTTTGTCCAAATCACACCTAAAATTAAAAATAAAAACAATATTTAATAAAGATTTTTATTTGAAAAAATATAAAATGCCTTTAAATAATGAGTGATTAAATATTTTCATTCCTCCCTTTACTCTTGGACTATCTTGCTATTTATTTAAGACAAATAGTAGATATTATAGAAAAAATAACGGGATAAAAAATATTAAACTCACCAAATAGGAATGCGAGATGACAAGGAGTTTATCTGGAATAATAAATAGATGTATTTTTCAACAGAAAATACAAATACTGAGAGCGTCGATATATATATAATTGATGGAAGATGTTATATCATTCAAAGCTCGAAGAAATGTAGCAAACGCCTATCTTGGACGAAATTCTGAAAATAAAAAATATATATATACAGGTGAAAATATATTTAAAATTAGTAAAACATAAATTTCAATTTATTAACGCTTACCTTATTTAATTTCTTTGAAAGCATAAGTCCCTTCTATCATCTATTTTTGAAAACGAATATAATTCCATTTCTATTTCGTTTCATAAGTCAGACGTCAGAAAGGAGTGGAATGAAATGGAAATTATAAATAATATTGATGGATCAAAGCTCGAAGCAAAGCAGCTGACATCAAGTTATTTAGTGTAAATCACACCTAAAATTAAAAATAAAATAAGCATTTAATAAAGATTTGCATTTGAACAAATTTAAAATGACTTAAAATAAGAAGTGATTGAAATTTATTTGAAAATAGAGAAGATAAGTAAAGATCCAATGAATCTGACATATTCAGATTGAATGACACTTTAATTATTTCATAAACTATTTATAAAAATGGATAATAATGGATCGAAAAATAAAGAAATGTGATTAAATCATTTGTTTCTGTGGTTAATGAAAAAATTTCAATGTCAAATTTAAAGCGAAGAGTCAATGATTTAATAAAATAAATAATCTATTTAATTTATATAATTTACATATCGAAATTAAAATGAAATGAATATTAAATGATTAAAAGAGAGGAAATATTAAAAAAATGAGAATAAAATTTGACAGACAGACAAAGGTTATCCTGATGAATCATGAGTTTATAATATTTGACTTGTTTCATTTAATAATTTAATTGAAAATAATAATCTTGAACCAATTAAATAAATATTCAAATGCATTACTTACCTTAATTAATGAAAATGAGAATAAATATAAATCAGCCGATGTGATGAGAGAAAAAATTCTAGACAGCCAGAGTCATGGATGAGATAAAGAGAAGAGGCATTCGCTTTCGTTTTCAATGGCGTCAATGACATTGCAACGCAAATTCGAATTTATATTACTTCTTGTAAAAAAAAAAAATTGATAAATCAAATTTAAAAGGTTTTCTTATTAACAAAATGAAACTTTTTTTTTTTCGACCCCGAGATAATTCCTTCAGGTTCTTAAGTAAAATGACCTCCTAAATCCAAATATGATCTCCATTTTCCCCACCACGTACCGTTTTCGGGGGGGAAGCCCCGGGTATTTTTTCTTAAAATATACTTGCAAATAGGTACTCAATTTGGCCAAAAGATATTTAATTTAATTAACTGTTTAATTTTGTATATTGTATATTTGATATGCTATGAAATTTAAATCTTGTTTCCTGAAAAAAAAAAAAAAACAATAATTGACTTGGTCACTTTTCGTAGATATATATTAAATTAAATAATATATACCGATGGTAACAGGGGGACGTTCAACACGCTGATACCTCGGAGTCACCCTCTCCGTACTTGACATTGCTTAAGTACAATTATTTGGTAATTTTAAAGTTTACTAATAACAAATAATTGTTGATAACTGATTATCGAGAACTGATTATCAAAGTTATCAGTTGATCAGTTAGAATTCGACCAGCTCACTTTATTTATGTTGTTGTAATCGCTGATTTTTTTTTTAGTAAAATAGGCTCGTGTTTGCTGCCTTTAAGAAAATCAACTTTCTCAAGGTTTTTTAACTAACGGCGCTAATTCATGTATTTTAGCCAATTATACCTATTTATTAAATGGTAAGTGAGAGAGGAGTGCAGAAGCGTACCGAGGCAGTTGGGGGGGGGGGGCTATATACATTTTGTTCCAGAGGTGTATATTAAATTTTTTGGGGAGGGGGGGGGGGTGAACTCATTTAACAAAAATATTTTTAAAATACCGTATATCCCTGAAACCCGAGGACCCCGGGGCCTCTCAAAGACAAATATTTGGAGGCCTATGCCGGCTCGGAGCCTGGGGCGGACCACCCACCACCCCACCCCTCGGTACGCCTTCGACGAAGTGGAGGCGGCCCAAAATAACATGTTGTTGCTTGCATGCACCAAGCTGTTTTTCTTCTGGTCTAAATTTAAAATAAAATAATTATTTGACTATATTTGACTAATTATTTGAATATACCTTTGTTCTATTGTAAGAGATTTAAAAATAAATGAACAACATAAAAACTTACTTTGTTTTTCAATTTTTTTAATTTCAAATTATTTATTCATTAACACAAATTCGAGTCCAATTAATAATCTTATTATTTTTCTCTTTATAATTTTTTTTTTTTTATTTATTTCTTTTTTATATATATAAAAAACTATCTATTTCACTTTTATATTTTTTTTAACATCTCTTTTTTTTATATTTCTTTGTTTTGCAAGAAAAGTCAATCAATCACTCAATGTTCTAGAAAAAAAAAAAACAAAATTTAAAATTAATTTAATTTCTGAGTTTCACTTCTTGAATGATTTTTTTTAAATTATGGTTATGCAGTATTTTATTTAACAGGATACCCTATTTTTAAATAATGAAAATAACATTTAAATTAAAAAATTTGGTAACGCGTTTCCTAGTGAAAAATACGGCACATCCTTAATTATTTCTTAAAAAGTCACCTCAATTTATTAATCATATTTATAAAATAATCAAGAGTATTTGTGTGGTTGTTATATCCCAGACAGATTGAAATATTGCATATCTTGCAAAATATTTACAATAAATATTACAGCTACATTGCCGCAATATTACAATACAATATTCCAAGCTAATCTTACAGGGAATATTGCAGCAACATTGCTGCTATGTCCGCCTCCTCGTAACTTGCAGGAATATTGCGGTAATATTGCTGAAATATTACTGCAATATTCCAAGCTGTCTGGGATCTTATTCAGGTGTCTTCAGCTAAATTTGTAATTTTAAACAAAACTTTTAGTTTAGTCCAGTAACTTAACAATTGAATACACATAAACCTGTAGATTCATTCTTGAACCGCAGAAGGTTTTTTTTTTTTTTTTTTTTAAAAAAACATTCACACTTTTTTCTCATTCACACTCACATTCACACACGCATTCACACAGTCTTTTCGGCAACTTAGGCCATTTAAGACTTTGACGATAACCGTTGTAATATGATATTATCTATTATGGGTTCAGGCATTTCTATTTAAGCCATCTGGTATCCAGATGGCTTAAATAAAATCATCGGACTGCCTGGGTCCGAACCCGCGACGTTTGGTATAGGAGGTAGGCAACCGCAGAAGGTGTTTAATTCAAAGAAGACAAAAAACAAAAAATTACCTTGATTTATTTTTCAGAGTATTTTGACTTGGCTGTTTCGGCAACAGCCCTGCCTTCCTCAGAGCCATGAACTCTTGACTAAAATGAAAACTTATTATTATATTTTATATATATATTATATTATGAATCGCCAAAACACACGGGATTCGTTTTTTTTTAGTATAAAATATCTTCATAAATCTTTTTACTCTGAAAAATAAATCAAGATAATTTTTTGAAAAATTGTTTTATCTTCTTTGAATTTAACACCTTCAAGTCCAAGAATTAATCTACTGGTTTATGGTATTCAATTGCTAAATTTTTTTTTTTATATCCAAAAAATTTCTACATTGCTTCTGTTTATAAAATTCAGAAAATAGTGCAACTGATTTCTTACTCTTTTATCAATGATTATATTTATTTTATAAAAATTATTTTCTGAATAAACTTTGCTTGGAAGTTTTAGCTGAAATTAACACCTGTGACCAAGTGGCGGTCCTAGAATTTTGGCCTGAAATTTTTGATGTATATCAATAAACTGTTTTTTAAAAGGGCATATATTAGTGCCCAACCAAGGGACCGCCACTGCTTATACTACATATACTAGTATTATATGGTACAATGGTAGATAACTTAAATAAGAGTATTATTATTTCATTACAAAAAAATAAAAATATATATATATACACTACAGGGGCGTATATAGAATTTTTTTTTGGGGTGGGGGAAGCCCCACTCTTTTTTAAATATTCCCCTCCCCCATACAAAAAATACTTTTAAATTACCGGATACCCCGTGCCACGATGGGCCCGGATCATCTCAAAGACAAATTTTCATACAATTTTTTTTCCGTTTTACTTTTTTTTATAGTAAATTCTCCCCTCGTAACTCAAATCACTCCATTTTTTCTTGTTGCGAATATCATTTGATTTTTTTTTTTTTGTATACGAGTTAGAATGAAAAATCCCTATATACGCCCCTGATTCACTTAAAAATAATGACTAAAAATTGGTCACAATTGAACTTATGATATTTGTTGCAAGATATATCGAATTGTTTCTCAAAATCTTTGATTGACCAAGCAAGAGTGAAAAAATGGAAAAGCGCATGGTATTTTTAAAATTAATTTTCCAAGCAGTAAATTTCCAAAAAAACTTTGACTTTGCATTAGTATCTTGCGAATTTAGTTGTACGTATGTGTTCCAAATCTTTTTTTCTAAAAAAAAAAAAAAATCATGAATAAAATATTATATCAGAACGGTTATTAATCGACCATATTGAAAAAATAATTATTTAACTTCTATTGCACTTGTTACATTTATACCCAATCTCTAGGAAATATCAGAGTTAATTTATTTGTATAAAAAAATATTTTCGGGTATTCATTCTGTGATGTTCTTCTTTAAGTTGCACAAAATAATTAATATAATTACAAAGATAAGTGAATTCAAGCAGTGATGCGATCAGAATTTTTTCCAGGCGATAGTGTTTTCAGGAATGTATGAATATATATTTAGAAAAATTTGGAAATAAAAACATCTATATAATAAATGTACAGTACAACCCCTTTTATCCGGCTTCAGATCAACTAGTCCTCGGATTAACCAGTGTTCTCGTTATTAATATAAATTATATTTATCATACATAATTTTTATTATTACATATTTTATATATAAATTACTTTTTTTGTATTTTAATTTAACTGTGAGGTACAATATGTTCGTTCAGATGGTGAAAAGTTCCCGACTTTGTTTACTCGCTTGCTTCCCAGTGTATTTTTCTATTACATATACTTGAGATCTCTTAAACAAAAATGAGCGAGTTAGGAAAACGAAAACATGTGATGATAATGAATGAAAATAAATTTTTCACCGAAAACTCGGATTAATCGGCAAGGGTCTCGGCCCCGACCAGGCCGGTTAAGTCGGGTTGTACTGTATTTGAGTCTAGTTTGTTTTTATTTTTTATAATTTAGTATTTAGGTGTTTAATGGCTCTGTCGTTTTTCTATCATTATCCTCAATCAGCTCTCAATATTTTAAATCACATAACTATCTTGAATTCAGTTATATATTCAATTTAACAGAATAAATACCCGAAATCGGTTAATAATTAACCGAAAAAATGGTTTATTTAATACTGTAAAAACTTGCATTCTATTATTAAATTAAGTGACTTTTCAAGTTGAAATCATTCATTTCAATTGAATATTTTAATATTACATTTAAAAAAAAAAAAAAAAACTCTAAAAAATAAGACTTAATAATAAATATCTTTAGAGATCAAACGAAACATATATATATATATAACAAACTAATATCGCACACAACCCTCATATATATATAATAATTTATTTTATTTCTTCAATTTATTATAATAATGTCCTTTCTTTTTTTTTTTATTTAATAAATATATTTTTATCAGACTTGTTGGTAAATATATATTTTTATATATATATCTTTATTTATATATTTTTTTTTTGTCTAAAATAAAATAATTTATTATTGGAAACTTTTTGCTGTATTAAACAACATGTCGGGTGTTTCGACACACATACTATTTTTTTTTTATAGGCCTGTGGGATCAGGGGTTAGTGTAAATACACACACTTTTTAAACATTATTTTGTTCATTATTAAGTTTTTTTTTTTATAATATATATATTATTTAAGTTCACTTTTCAGTTTTTGCCTCTGTCAGAACACACTATAAATTTTTTTTTTGATTACGGAATGTCGATTGAATGATTTTTCTTTTTTTTTTTTTGGGAGAATGTGTCTTGTTTTTCAGTTGTTTTTGTCGGGGATTATTTTTGTGGCAAGATGAAGTTAATGATTACCGATTTGACAGATGGAAGATTAAAGAATAGAAAGAGAGACGGAGGTAGAAAAAAAAAAAAGAGAGGATTGAGAGAAAATCTAAACCCATGAGCCATAAAATAAATCCCTCATGATTCGATGTATTTTTTTTTTTTTAATAGAATCCATCGGTTTGAAAAGAATGTCTTATTTGAAATTTTTTTTTTTTTAATTATAATTTGTTGATTTAATATTGTTAGGTGGGTTTTTTTAATTATGCTTTTTTGTATCCGGGAGCAACCAAAAAAAACAAAACGTCTGGTTTCTTTTCAATTTCGAGTCGTTTGGGATCAAATTTATTGTCCCATCAGTCTGTGCAGTAATTATAAACAGTGGCGTCCATTTCGTTTTTCTTTGGGGGGAGGGAAATTTTTTTTCTTGGGGGGGGGGGCAAACTTTTTTTTCTTAAAATTTACTTACAAATAGGTACTCAAATTTGGCCAAAAGAAATTTAATTTAATTAATTGTTTAATTTTGTACAGTTTATATACTCGTAGATATATTTTGAATATTTAAATAAAATATTCAAAATATATTTCTACATATAAAATTTTATAAAAATAAGAGCCTTTGGGGGGGGGGGGGGGGGGGGTTTAAATGCCCCTGCCCCCTGCGTGAATTTTTCAGTTCTTTATTTAAATTTTTTGTTTTTTTATTTATATTTCAAGTTTGGAAGGGGGGCAGCTGCCATGTCCATGACTTGGGGAGGGGGGGCAAAAATTTTTTTTACCCCCTGTGCTACTTAATTTATAGGCTATACATATTTACCTCATTATTTTTATCTATATCATCTTTTATGTTTATTTATAAATAGGTTTGTTTGCATGTAGGGTTAAGTTCAGAATTTACTATTTCTTCCAAAACCTTGGGGTGTTGTCCCCCACCCCCAAATGACGTCCCTGGCAAAGACTGATAGGGAAAATAAATATGATCCTCAGAGTCTAAATTCATTAAGGCTTTGTTTTTGTTTTTGGCTTCTAATATCTTAGATGTCGAAATTTCTCTGAAGTAGTCAATAAAAAATTAAAACAATTATGAATATGGAGGAAGGGCAATGGTTAACTATGTAAAATAAAAATAATCTGAATCCTGTTAAATAATCTGGAGACGTTTCGGAG
>JAKCPI010025376.1:0-18121 GCA_023213315.1 Euborellia annulipes | reverse complement strand
TTTTTAGTTTTTATTTAAATTATGTTTTGACCACTCCTAATAATAATATTTGCAAATTTTTTTAAAAATATTGATTTAGTAGAGAAATTATCTAATAGGCTAATGCTTTTATATTCCTTTTTATAAGAGTGAAAAAAAAGGGATTAAAAAACTTATTATCGATTTTAAAAGCAATGTTTAAATTGTTGAATGACATTTTGGAAATGGATGCATGCATCTAGTGTCACTTCACTGTGTAAACATGTTATAGAGATTTGCAATTTTAAAATGGCAAAATTTCAGTTTTTTTTTTGTTCACCGACATATTAAATGAGCACGTACTTTAGTTGGAATATATTGACAGGTTGTTTTTCTTGTTGAGGAGGCCCTTAAAGTTGCTTCAAATTTAGAGGTCAACCGAGACGAAGATGTGGCACATTAGATTATCAGAGATATCTCAGCCTCCCTCTCGAACTAGGCTATATATCCATCCCTCTGAATCAGATGAGATGTGATGCTGCTATTCGGGCTTGTTATCTCAATGGGAACTGATGTAGCTCAGTTGGCCAATCCAATTGAATCGCCTCAGCGACAAATTAAAATTCAATTTACATTTAGATATAGGCGTAATTACGCAGAAACAAGATAATACAATTTACGAACATCTTTATAAGGGTGGTTTCAATTATCAACCAACCAAGAAAGTTGAAAATTATCTATTAAATATAGTAATATTAGGCAGCGCATAGCGATCGTAGTTCTTTTTTTTTCGAGCTCTTTAAATTTTGAAATTTGAAAGCGAGACAGTATAACCCAGGTTGAATCATGCTTAAAGTAAAATATTATTTTACAATTACATTTTTTAAATAATATATTGATACATAGTAAAATGAAGGTGGATATATTGTCATTTAGTAAGTTTTTATGCATAATTGCCAGCAATAAATAAACATTTTTATGATAAATTTTTCTTACGGCATAATTCGAAGCTATTTAGATCTGAACGATAAATTATGGGCTTATGAGGGCTCAAACCTTCCTTTCACAATGATTATCAGCAGGCGATATAAACGCTTCTATAGTTAAGATTATTGGACCTGAATTCATTCTCTGCCCTTTGCATCCAATTTCGTACTTTTTAATTTTTATTTTGACTATACCGTTTTATTCAAGTATAGAATGAATTTTGTAAAATTCCCAATAATAACTTAATGTGGATTTATACTAGATTTATGAACATAGACATTTGCTTGAAGTTGGTGACCGAAACATCGGACATGGCCTGAGTTATATCAATAAAAGAAATAATAGATGTTCGTCTCCTTTTATAAAACCTTATTCCTTCTTTATATCCTTCTATATTTACTTACATTATTATTCAATTATTTAAAATAAATAGAAGAAATAGTTTAGCTTTCTCACCACTTTCAATTATAGGGGTAAATCCACAAGTTGTGTGTTTACTTATAGTTCCTAGCCCTATATCCAATATTGTATACTTATAGTTTTAATTTAGCAAACAAGCATCATCCATCCTTGAATATCAATAAAATTCTAATTTTTTTAAAGAAAATTTCTTAAGAGCAAATAATCGTTTTCCCCTAACTTAATTTACCCAAAATTATTCAGTAGCAGACTAATGTAAACTAAGTAAAGATATAAAATTTCTTTATGATCTGACTTTTAGTTTTTTTCTTTTTAGTTCTCTTCAAAGAAAAAACACCTGAGTCACATTCATGAACAAAGTGATAAGAGAAAGAGAGAAAGAATATATGGGATATAAAATTAATTTTTGACCTAATAATTTTTTTTATTTTTATTTTTTGTACTTAATTAGCAATAAATTCATCATTAAACATATAGCCTTATACATTTAAACAGGCCTAATAATCACAAGGAGTTTCGATCCAGTTAATTTGGATCTATTCATTATTAAATGAAAAATCGATAAATATTTTGATGTTAAAGTTTTTGAATTTTTTTGACAATGATATTTTCACCAACCCTTTGGCGCCAATTCCCTGCGGGTTAAAAGACCCTTCTTATTTTGGTTTCCCCTATTTTCATTAATGAACATCACCTTTATTTTTTATAATAAAAGTTTGATAAATAAGCAATGATTGAAAAGTGTAATTTTTTTGTTAAAAAAAAAAAAACCAAATGAAAAAAAATAATAATCACGTGACATTTAAATGAAAGATTAGGTGAGTGATGAGCAAGGAGAGGGATCGGCAGTAATTAAAAAACAAAAAAATTTCATATTAAGTGAAAAAAAAATTATGTTTTAATAAAAGAGAATGGGACTATTGACGTTGGTGTTAGGGAGTGAGAAGGGCAAGTTACCCCGAAAAAATATGACTAATCCATAATGATAGAATACACCCTTATGCTTTCCCAAAACAAAAATTCATTATATCCCTCTGTTCTAAATGAAAATGGCTTCATGGCGTGAATATCACTGAAAGTTATTATTCTCCTCAATTAAATAGAGACGTATTTTTTTTTTTTTTTTTTTTTTTTGTATTTATAAAAAATCTCTCTCTTCATGAATCATGTCTTATTATCAGAATAATTTTTTTAAAAGACTTATGGGGGAATAAATAAGGTGTGAACAATGTGTTAAGGGTCTAAGACGGTAATATGTGGCTTAGGGAAGAAGGGAGAGGTAGTGGCGCCGAGGGAGGTGAGGGTAATTATGATTTAATCCTAGTTTCAAATTAACATTAATAAAAAACCTTTTCTATAATTAAAATTAAAATTATTTCAATCCAAGGAGGGAAAATAGGGTCCGACCCCTCTAGGAATACTACATGTATATCCGTTTAAGAATCTGTTAATTAAGAAATAGGCTATATAATAATTATAATAATCTATAAAGTTAAACTTAATTATATTTTATACATAAGCAATATTTTCCCTATTTAGAGAATTTTAGTATAGTATGCACTTTTTATTTATTTAGTAGTATTTCGACATATAGTTAATGTAGAAAGTAAAATTTGAATACTTTTCTAAATTAATTAAACAGATATATAAGTGAAAAAATCAAGAATTTTATAAATATTGTAAATGACTGCTAGAGCTTAAAGAAGATGTAGGAATGGTGATATTAGTGGACTGTATTTTAAAATTTACTCCTTCAAACAAACGTGGTCTCCTCGGAAAACGGGATAAAAAAGTACACCGTATTTTAACATTTTGATCTTATCTAGGTTTTACAATTAATACAATAAAATTGTAAAATGACTGTTATATTCATATATTAAACGGGAGGAAGGTAAATGTGCAGCCAGGAGAATAAAAAATTATTTAAATCCTTTTAGTCGACGTTTCGGAAGCCAATTGCCTCTTAAATAATTTTTTATTCTCCTGGCTGCACACTTAGCTCCCTCTTGATTTACAATTATTTAATAAATTTGTCTAATTTCGAACCAACACGTTTTAAATGCATTGACTACTAATGAAAATTCATTATAACTAACCCTAATAATTAAATAAATAACTTCTTTGTTTGATATTTAATAAAAATAGAATAATTTTTTTATCATATGACTTTGAAAGACTCTAAATCCAAGATCTACATTATACGAGAGAAAGACAATTGAAAGGTCACAGATTGCCATCATTTAATGAGAAATTGCCATTAGAAATAAATTATGGTTAGCCAGAATGGCAAAAGAATATAAAGGTCGTATAGTGACCACATAAATTTTTTTTTTTTTTATTAAACAAACAAGCCAATTAATTTTCTCTAATTAGCCTTTGAAAGAGGTCGATAGATAAACAAGCGGACTTTAGCAGAAAGTCAGAAATTCATAATTTATTTAGATTGGAATTTCTCTTATTACTTCTGGTATAATTGAAGGCATTTTAATAAATAGGAATCAGAGGGCTCGCTGGTGTAGTGAGCTAGGGTGTCAGCTTCTGCAAAGAAGATCCCTGTTCAAATCCTTGGCATGCAGGATTTTTCATTAAATAAAAATATTTATTTAATGTAAACAAATCCTCAAGCAAGCCCTGGATTGGAATATAGGGTCTTTCCACAATAGCCCTCAGGCAACTCTACGAGGAGAGAGAGTTGCTGTGACATCCCGTCCTGTGGAAGGGACGTAAAGAAGGTTCCCTCTCAGTGATGCATTCTTCGAAAGGAGTAGGCTACACGCCGGTGCTGAGGGAGTCTCTCCTCAAACTAGGAAATCCTCCATAGCATAGAAGAGGTTGGATAATAGGAGCCGGTTGGAACCAGAAATAAGGATTAGTTCACTAGCTAGAGACGAGAGAGCAGGAGGAGGAGCTAGAGATAGGAAATGATGTAACTTCACGGGGTGCCGGTAGATGGCTACGGCCAGAGGCCGGTTGGGTTTGAGGTGTGTGTCTCCGTACACGTAAGCACCTCGGGTAAATAAACGGGGATCCCGATAGGAATTTCAAAAATAAATAAAAAAAATAAAATAAATAGGAATCATATGAAAACAAAATCTTAATGAAAAATCTGGTGTGACTGGCGCACAGCACACAACTTTCTCTTACCTTCGGTAATCGAAAGTTGTGTACTGTGCTTGTCTCACCAGATTTTTTTGTGTCGACATGTATTTAGTTTCCGACAGTACGGTACATTCGATTTTCAAGATGTAAAATTTATAAGTATGGCAAAATATTTATATTTTGTTACCATAGCAACCATAGGAGAAATTCCTATCTTTCCTATGAAGAACAAGAGTAAAGTGGTCTTCAGAAGATTTCAATCACAAAATGAGAATATACATTTTATAGAGAATCTAAAAAATAATTGATTTTTGAATTTTAAAAAAAATCGTTGGAGCAAATTTTGAGAAAATCGAAAAAAACTGAAAAAGTGCATCAGTAAAGTACTAGTACTCTTTGGCTGATTTTGTTCAAAAGCTTCGTGTCACGTCCCATGGGGGTGCCTAACTTAAATATAAAAATTTCAACTTCCTAGCTCTTTTTGTTCTTGAGATATTTTGTTCACAGACACACACACACACAGACAGACAGACAGACCATGTCGCGAAAACCACTTTTTTGGATTCAGGGGACCTCAAAACGTGAAGATCCATCAAAATCTCGACATCGAATTTTTGACATGAAACCAATACTTTCTCTCTCTATATATTAACATATATAGAGGTACGAGAAAAGTAAAAATAAATAAAAAAATGTATGAATTTTTAAATTAATAAACGGATACAGTATTATATGTCCAGAAGAACAATGAACGTTGAAAGTCAGAAGTTCTCAATGTCCACCTCAGCTAAATGTAACAACCTTCAGAAGCTTATTGAGGAAAAAATTCAAGTTGATGCTAGAATATTAATTAATTTTTGTGAATTTGAAATATTATTATTTTATTTTTTATTTTTTTTGAAACATTTAAGGTCATTTAGATTCTAATTCCTATTTATTTCAAATGATTGATAGTCAATTCAATTAAAATATTAATAATTTTTTCTCTCTTGAGGCGGAAGTGAACCCCAGGCACGAGAAGCTACCATAGGGACCATAAACAATTGCATATCTACGTTTCTTGAAGATGCCTACAAGTTAGGCAGCCATATTGACCATATTGACTCAGCATTGTCTCACACATTAGCTGGGCATACACGGAGAGGTAGAACTGTCGGGTTGGACCGGGGCGGTCCAATCTGTCGGGTCGATCCGCCACGGTTAAAACTTTCGTTGTCAATTTGGCTTAAAAAAGTGGAGAGTTTGATCTGTCGGGTTGGACCGGGGCGGACCAATCTGTCGGGTCGATCCGCCACGGTTAAAACCGTCATTATCAATTTCGTTTAAAAAAACGGAGAGTTTGATCTGTCGGGTTGGACCGGGGCGGACCAGTCTGCCGGGCCGGCTAAAACCGGCACGGTTAAAACCGCCACGGTTAAAACCGTCATCACTCACAAACGTAAAGGAAAAACCCGCAGATAAACCCGTATAGTTGGCCCGCCACGGGCCAAACCGTACGTGTATGGGCAAAATCTTTGGACCGCGGCAGTTTTAACCGCTGATTTGACCAAATCCGTGGACTTTCGTCTTGACGAAAGTTTTGCCTGCCGACTAGACAGATCAAGTCAAGAATCCATTGGAATTTCCAAGAAAAATGGAAATAGAAAATTATTTAAAAAAAAAAGTAATTAATCCTTTCTTCTCCTTTAAATAAAATCTTTAATTATCTGATTCTGAAGCTGCCAAAATACGATTTAAGGTTCCCTGAGTCCATTTAAGTAGTTTTTGGAATGATGTCTGTGTGTATGTCTGTGGTATTTTGCACACATAAACTAGATGTAAAGGTCAAGAACTGAAAAGCTTTTGGTAAACATCGGACCATTAGGGGGCACTTTAGAAAGAGGGCCAATATTTTTTTCTTACATAACCTATAATTTTTTTTTGTATATTCAGAAACTAGACTTTCTCCCGAGTAAAATGCTAGGTCTATATAATATTTGTATCCTAATTTGCCATGACCTTAAACGATATTTAAAAAAAATAATAATAATAAATTTGTTTTTGTGAATGGTGATTAACTAAAATATTTTAGAACATATTAATAGCTTAATTAATTAATAGGGGGGAGGGATAACTTATTTTCTTTAAAAATAAATTTGTAAAAAAATTTTTGAAGTAACATGTCCTCCCCTACCCCCTCCAAAAATCGCGACTTAAAGAGATGGTCCGGGGCGGTCAAAACTGTCGCTTGTCCACTAACGAAAAGATCAGACCGTGAGTTCGGACCGCAGTCCAATCTGTTAGATTGATGCGTGGCGGTCAAAACTGGCGTTTGCTCACTAACGAAAAGATCAGTCCGTGAGTTTGGACCGCAGTCCAATCTGTTAGATTGATGCGTAGCGGTCAAAACTGGCGCGTGCTCGCCCACTAACGAAAAGATCGGATCGTGAGTTTGGACCGCAGTCCAATCTGTTAGATTGATGCGTGGCGGTCAAAACTGGCGCGTGCTCGCCCACTAACGTAAAGATAAATCCGTGCGTTTGGACCGGCACGGTCAAAACCGACGGTTCTACCTCTCCGTGTATGCCCAGCTATTGTCTGTGTGAACTTACTGAGGGTGGGTTCTATGACTTTTATAAGAATTATAAGCCATATAAATCCCTTTTGATAGCAGGCCTTATTATATCAAATAAATTTTTCTAGAAATAGTTAAAATTTCAATTTTTTTAAATTAATTTCATCAACTTATTTCAAAATTTGAACGAATTTGTATCCCAATTTTCAATCAAATTTTCTTTTTTCTATAAACTACAATAATAATAATAATAATATCTTAGAGACCCTAAACAATCAAGGTCGGAGTTTTTTGAAAGGAACTGGGAGTAGGGAGGGAACCAAATGCTAGATGTTTTCAAGGTCTATCTCGTCATCTCAAGCCATTGTTTTTTACTTTCTCTTACCTATATATGTTAATAATTATATAATGAGAAAATATTGGTTTCATATCAAAAATTTTTTTTTCGATTTTTTCAAAATTTCCTTAAACGATTTTGATTAAAATCCCAAAATCAATTATTTCTTAGATGCTCTTTATTTATTCTCATTTTATTCTTAAAATTGTTTGAAGACCACTTTACTTTTAGCTCGAATTTAATTGTTTTTTTTTTTTTTCGATGGAAATGCATTAACATGTTGATTGTTAATGGGCATGCATCATTTCTATTTTTTTTCCTTTTGTTTTGTTTTCTTTTGTTGTATTTGTTATTGTATTTAAATTTGTACTGTGCTTGTTGGACCTAGTCACCGAGGACTGGTGCCTCTAAGCGGGTCGTAATAAATCTATTTATTTATTTTATTTATTTACTCTTGTTCTTCATTGTTATTGAAGATAGGAGAAATGGTTGCCAGGGTAACAAAATACAAATATTTTCCCATGTTTATAAATTTCACATCTTGAATTATAATCAATCCAGAGGTGTTTCTCGGGGGGGGGGTAATCTGGTGTGACTCGTCGCACAGCGCACTATTTTTCTTAATTTCGGTAATTTAAAGGTGCATTATGTACTTGTTTGCCAGAATATAAATACAAATCAAATTTTTAAGTATTAATTTTTAAAATTTTACATTAAAAATAATTTTTTTTTGCGAAAAAAGGTATTTTTTTTTAAATCTCGGGAGGGGGGTTAATTAGCCCCTTTACTCCCCCTTTTATGATTCTAATATATCGGCGGAAACTAAACATATATCAAGACAAAAAATCTGGTGTGACAAGCACAGTACAAAAATGTGCTGTGCGACCAGGCTCACCTGATTTTTTTATTTTCTCTCAAAGTTGGATTAGGGAGATGAATTTGTATTTGACTTGGATACATTTGTGGCGAGTTTCCTTAAATACACCCCCCATATATCACCTTTTGGTCCAGTCCGAATGACTGTGATTTATGATTCCCTCGGTAGCTTCCCTTCCTCCCAGGTACCAACTTTGGCTACACCCTGTAGACTGTGCGGTTATTGATGTTGGTAATTGCCGGCATTTACCGGTTCAGAAGAATCGTCAATAGACCTTCTTCCTCGATCTAATCAATCTTTAATAACGCTATATAATGGCGGTTGTTTATTCACAAGTGATTTATTTATGTCGAGGGATTAAAATAAATTGCAAAAAATTTTCAAATTAAAAAAATTGTTCTATTTAAGAAGGAAACCTTTTACAAATGATATCGCTATTCTTATGAAACTATTTTGTGTGCGTTTTCTCAATAAAAATTTATCAAATTTTTTTTTTTTTGTTATAAACTACAAATCTCGTGAGTGTATTATACGTGGTGATAAATTATATCGAGTTCTGTTCTAAAAACTAATTTATATTTTAATAAGTTACTGTACATTTTAGTTATAAATCATCTGTCAGATTTTAGTCTTTGCTTTTCCATGTCGTTTTAATCGACGGTGTTATTTCAAATTTTTTCTTTAAATTTTGACATGATCTTCGTCTTTCGTCGGTTTTTTATTCACTTTTTAATCTTATACAGAGAGTAAAAGGTAGTGGGAGTCAGAAATATAAAGAAATTCTTATTTTTGTAACGTTTTGACGCTGGTAGAGCTAAAGAGAAATGAACTCATGAGAAACAACAAATCAGCTTCATTTTAGTTTAGCTTAAAGGAAAAAATACCTTAGAGATAGGCAACCAAACACACCTATGATTTGTTTTCCACACACATACACAGTCTTCCCTAGTAAAAATGATTAAAAATGATCGAGGGATACACACGCCCGCATCAGAGACACACAGTAGTTCGATCTAAAGTGACTAGAGGAAAAATGTGTGTCCCTGGTGCAGGCGTGTGTATCCCTGTGTGTTCCTGATGCGCGTATATCCCTGTGTGTCCCTAAAGGTTCACTATGAAGACCTGCTGCGGGCGTGTGGATCCCTCGATCATTTTTAATCATTTTTACTCGAGTTTTCGTCAACTCAGGCCACATAAGACTTACTTACTTATCATACTCATATTTTATTAATATATATATATATATTGGGAGTCCTGGCATATTTATTTAAGCCATTCGGTATCCAAATGGCTTAAATAAATTCATCGGACTGCCTGGTATCTGAACACGCGACCCTTGGTACACATGCCAGCATGCTAGCAACTACACCAAGGCCCGAGAGCTTGTTTTTCTGTTATTGAAAAAAAATCAAAACAATTTACCGTATAATAGAAATTGATAAAATTTTATTTGCTATTATAAGATTTTACCTGAAAACTGCGTTTACAAATAAAACAAATGTAACAGAAAGATTATAAAGTTTGACTAGATTTTATTTTCTATTTTAAACAGAGCTCTGTGAGACCTTGAGCCCTTAGCTTATCTCTAGCGTCGACTTGATGGATCGTCCTGTTGACAACTGATTGCCTCCATTAATTCACCCCCTTCCCTCACTGATGGGTTTTGGTCATCGGGATGGCATTGATTCAAAAAGGATGCTGGTCCTGATAATTAAAACCTTGAATGCAAGTCAAAACGCGCCATGATAATCACCATTTATTCGGAATATCCTCTCGGATATTCAGGCTGTATTAATAATAATTATTTGGGAAATTTGACCAATCCAATATTTCCAAATGCAATATCAAAGTTAATCCACTAATTTTGCAAATCTATTTGACTACAACGTTTCCATAGGAAATTGCATATGGTCATATGAAAAGTTCCTTTTTTTTAATTTAATTTTTTACTAATCATCTAACTTCATTCCATTATAGTAATAATTTTTATTCATAAACATTTTTTTTTTTTTTTTTTTTTTGTTTGAATTCTAAATTTAATTTATTTCTTAATATTGGATGGATGGATTTTATGAGGTACTGATCCTTCCCAGCCATTCGACCTACTTCTCTTGGCGGGTTCCGGGCTAACCAAGTTGGAGTTATTCCATTTTAAAACACTTAGACCACTTTTGTGTCTTTGGGGTGAGATTTTCTCTCATTTTTCTACCCTAGCTACCCTAGGAGGACTCATCGGCAATGTTCAATTGTTTTCGGCTAGCTGGACTCGAACCCGAGCTGTGTTTCTTAATAATTTTTCAATTAGAAATATGCATATATCGCCTGCTGAGAATCATGGAGAACATTTAAATAGCCGGGCAAGAAATGAATAGGCCAGAATCAATAACAAATAATGGACTATTTCGCCACTTTGACTCTCAAAAGAGAAGACGTTTTAACAACGTTTGGTAGGAAAATTGAATTTTCAGACTTTCCCCACTATGATTCTCAGCAGGCGATATGTCCTCCTTAGTATTAAGTAGAAAAACAATTCTCTATGGGTTTTCGGTATCCCTCTTCTTGGCATAGCCAGTTTTTTATATTTTCTATTAATTTATTATAAATAACTATGTCTTACAACAAAAAATTTTGTTTAATATTTTAAAAGAAAGGGCGGACAAAGAGAAGATAGATTGGGGAAATTCTCCCACCCCCTCTTCTTTGAGATTCAAAAAAATATTTTTTATTATATTTTTAGTCTTTTCGGCAACTCAGGCCATATAAGACTTTTACGATATCCGTTTTGATTAATATACATATTGGGGGGGGGGGGTCCAGGCTTTCTTATTTAAGCCATTTGGTATCCAATAGCTTAAATAAAATCATCGGAGTGCCTGAGGACCGAACCTGCGACTTTTGGTATACGAGTTTAGCATGCTTACTCCTACACCAAGCCCCGAGGGCATTGATTTAATTTATTTAAATTAATCTGTTAATCTTTATTATTTTATCAAACCTAATAAAAGGATAAAAATAAGATTTTTGACATTTAGATAGGAAAGTGAAAATTAAAAGGAATCACTCTCTATCCACTATAACCGATTAATGGTATCTAACGTAATAATTCAATAACTCGAACTATCAACATTTAAATTCATATTTTATTACATAGATATTATGTAAATTTCAAATGATAGATTCTGAACTGAAGATTGACTAACGAAAAATTTTCAGAATAATTTAAAGAAATTGTCTGGTGTGTGGGAGGGAGGGGGAGGGGAGGGGCGTGTGGGGGGATAGTGAGAGGACATATTTTTAAGAATCCCATTTTTGAATTTTAAATAAAATCGTTAGTGCGAATTTTGAGAAAATCAAAAAAAAAAAACTGAAAAAGTACATCAGTAAAGTACTAGTACTTTTTAGTAGATTTTGATTAAAAACTTATTTTCACGCTCCCGGGGTGTGTTTAACTTAAATATAAAATTTCAATTTCCTAGCTCAATCCCTTCAGGCTTTAAATTAGACAGACAGACCATGTCGCGAAAATCACTTTTTTGGATTCAGGAGACCTCAAAATGTATATATCCATTGAATTTTTGACATGAATCCAATACTTTCTCTCTATATATATTAACATATAAAGAGGTAAGAGAAAGTAATAAGGGACTAACTTTTGACCTCCTGAAATTTGCAAAATCTCAACTTTGAGTCTCTGCCATTTTTGGGACATTAATTTTTTTTTTAATTTGTGCTCAAAATAATCCTTATTTATTCTAGTTTTATATAAAAAAATTTAGCTCCGATATCTTAAATTTTTTTTGAGATATTCGACCAGAAAGAGAAAAACTGCTCAAAAAATTTTTTACACGTCCCTATCTTTTATTGGGGATTTAAAATATTTCTTGATAATATAGTCTAGGGACGACTCGTCCATCTAAATGCAATGGGCCATTGGGATCTATTGGAATATCATCTAAATGGTAGTATTGAGAGTTTCTTTGATTTCTTTTGCTTTTTCTTTGCTCAGCGACGAGTCGCTCCCGCGACTCTTGATATTTTTTTTAAATTCATTTATCCTACACTCTAACTTTGAAAGTCTAATGATATGCCAACATTTTCGCAGTTAAAATATTATACAAGGTAAAAATATACACTGAATAGGTAACAAATGTGACACATTTTGCTAAACAGGCCAACAACAATAACAAAACTTGAAGGCAACATTAAAACATTTTATCCTTATTTAAAATTCAAATCCTTGGATTAAAGTCAAAGAAGATTATCAATATAAAATTACCAAACTAGGACTATCTTTATTATAATTTTTTTTTTTAATAATTCTGTTTTATTAAGTAAACTTTTACTATTATAATATCATTTAATTTACATATTTTTAACTGTGTTAGTATTTTACATTTTACTTCTATGAAATTTATAGAAGACTAGCTAATTATTCGCACAACTTTTGTTTAATCTCTATCTTTATTTTTTTCTATCATCAACATCATTTTTTACATTTTTTAAAACCCACGATTATGGCAAATTTCTCTAATGTTGAACTTGGTTTCTTAAAAAAATCTAAATCACACACAAAGATTAAATTTATTCAGTAAATTCCTTATTATTAAAAAAAAAAAAAAAAAACTTTAACAATTTCCATATTTTCTTGTTAAATTTAATTTCCTTTTTTCCCACAAAAAAATTTAATTTCTTACTTTTTATTTTAATTAAAAGAAATAAATTAAAATGGAAATTTTTAAACGCAAGAGTTTTTTTTTTTTTTTTTATTTTAGCATTTAATCTTTTTCTTTTTAAATTGAATCTCAATTGAATAAGAAAAAGTAAAAAAAAAGCACCTTTTCTTCTTTTGGGCTAATCTCTGATTGAATACCCACCTTGCATACGTTTGCTTTTTGACAGACAAAAGCTCTTTCGTGTTTCGGAAGTCCCTTTTCATGTTGGCTCAACAAAATAATTTCTACCAAGCAGAGGTTTTGTTTTTAAGAAAACAAAACTGAATAACAAACAAAAATACAGTAGACATTACTTTAAAAAGTTATGCTTTTTTTTTCCTAAATAAAAATAATTAAATTATTTTAGATAAGAGCTGACTTTGTGGTTATTTCCTATTTTTTTTTTTTTAATTTTCATTATTAGAGTTGAAAAATTATAACTGAGATAAAAACTCGTATTATTTTCGATAATGAAAGAAAAAATCTTTTTATTTTGAGATACCCTCTCTATAAACATTATTATTTTTCCTACTTTTACTCACACTAAAAAATAGCCTTTATTTACAAAGTCACAAAGCCAGGGGCTGCGCCTCCTGGACCCCCTTGCTCGCCGAAGGCAAGCATTTTGTCAATTTAGGATATATTTTGTTCCATTGAAATTTTAAGAAAGGATCTTGAGTTCAAGTGAGAGCCTGGAAAAACAAAAACATCTATATGACTGCTCAAAGGGTCTGCATGGAGGTGGCTATAATTCATGTCATAAAACTGTCAAAAATCTAAATTTTTATCCAGATATTGAAGAAATTTGATTATAATTATTTTTCCAAAATATTTAAGAGATTCAAATTATTACTACGTTACTCCCTGGTCCATGTACATTGAGCGCCACAATTAAGTCCCCACCTGATAGCTACCGTAGAGCCTCAAGTAAATGTTATAGTATATGGTGCAGTGGCGGATTAATGCAATTTTGTCGGGGGCGGGGCAGTTTTTTTTTTTATTTAAGGACTTTGTGGGCATCTATGGCCATTTAGACCCCTTTCCTATTTATTTAAATTGATTGGTAACAAATTCTATTGAAATTAAAGCCCGGAAATCATAATTTCTTGAGATTACTAGTTTTTATAATATTGTGAATTTCTTCTCGGGGGGGGGGGGGGGGGGCGATCGCCCCCCTCCCCTTTAATCCGCCCCTGATATGGTGTAGAGTGAAATAATTTTAATGACCGAAAAGGTAAAACGTAAATCTGGTACAAATGATTTTACTCTACCTTTTCAAATTTAAAATTATTTCACCATAATCCATGTATTATACCATATTCTTAAGGCTCTAGCTATCAGATGAGGATTTAATTGTGGCGTTCACTGTACTATATGTGTACTTAATATCAAATAGATTCATTGAAAATTGTGGATTTCTATAGAACATATACATACATACGTTTTTCCCATTTCATTTATATATAGATATAGATATATATTAAATTCCTTTTATTTCCCATTCACACTCACACTCCCACCCATTCTTCTAGGCAACTCAGGCCATATAAGACTTTTGACTATACTTGTATTTAATAATATATATATTGGGGGTCCAGGCATATTTATTTAAGCCAGTGGTTCCCAACCTGGGGGCGATTTGGGTTTTCAGGGTGGCGATAAATAAGCGGGGGGCGATGAGTATTCAAAGGGACAAAAATTATTAGTTTACTAAAATTTAAAAAATAAAAATCAAAGAGAAAAATCTCCTATTTACAGGATGGTCAGGATAGAAGAGGACAAAATATTATCATAAAAATAAAATAGTCTGAAGATAATTCCAATCTAGAATTGAAACGTCACTTTTAGCTCAAATCTTAAATTTCAATTAAAAAAAATCATTTTCTTGAAATTTTTTCCTCAGAGGGCCCTTTAAGCTCAAAGCAAATTTGATATTTTTCACGACTCAGGATAGCTAAAGACGCAGATTTCAGTGGCTAATTTTCAAAAAATTTTCCATACCTCCAGATCCCCCCGGAAATCCTCTGTCCTCGATAAATTATTGTAACTCTTTAATTAGGAAATTTTGAAAAAATTTTAAATAACTTTATTTAAATAAATATTGTAAGCTATGTATAACTATTTTTTCAAAAGTTGTGTCAAAAACTGTGTAAAAAAGTAAAAATTGTTGGCATGAAAGCCACAATAGCCTTTTACATACTAAAAAAAAAACTTTTTTTTTTTTGGGGGGGGGCCCGTATTAGTAAGTAACCCCGGGGCCTGTCAAGTCTGTCTGCGTTCCTGTATATAGGCGGCCTACGGTAATAAAATTGTTTAAAATAATAAAACTGCTTTATTATTTACACTTTAAATTAAAATTAGGCATACAATGAAAATGTAAAGGGGGGCGATAGGTGTGTGTCAACCTCCAGAAAGGGGCGTTGGGTCAAAAAGGTTGGGAACCTGAACTGATTTAAGCCATTTGGTATCCAACTGGCTTAAAAAAAATCATCGGACTGCCTGGGATCCGAACCGACGACCTCACACTACCAACTACACTACGGCCCCAGGGCCTAAATTCCTTTTAATAAATTGGAAAATAGTTCACTCCCAAATTCAAATAAAAATCCACTTCAATGTATATTAATGGTGCTAAACAAATTATTTAGACAAAAGATATTATATATAGAATTCTTTTTTACAAAGTTGATGTATGTTTGTGACATATGCACCCCGAGGTTCATTGTAATGGCGTGGACTGATTTTATTCAAAATAACGACTCACTAGGGATTACTAGATTTCCATTCAACCTAGACCTTCACGGACTCAGTGAAAAATTGTTTTTTATCTTGTTACATATTTTATATCGTATTTCTTTCTAATCTTCCTACTAAAACATAACCTATTATCCTCACATCTTATTTTCACTTGGTGTTTATATATATATTTCCAAAGGGCTGTAAACAGAAATTTTTTTCCGTGAATATGGGAGAGTACGGATGATATAGAGGTAAACGAAGGGGGGGGGGGGGGGGCTTCTAAATGAATAAATTTTAACGAATATAAAATAATTAAATTTAAGGATTGCGGTGTGGGTTTCAAGTGAAACATTTTGAACAAAGGTTGATATTTATGTGAGTTTCACAAGGGTTTTTTTTTATATTTTAAATTTTTTTTAATTTAATTTAATTAATTTAATTTAATTAATTTTTTATTATTATATTTATATTTTTATACAGTAGCTTCTAATAGTATTTAAAATTTCAACACCACGTTTCTCTTTACAATATAGGCTACTGTACATTTCTCTTTATTTATAAATTGTCAGGGGAGGTTTGGAACCCCCTCCCCTAGCTACTGCTTTGATTTTCCATATCATTTTCTCTTTAATATTTATATTAAACTAATTATTTTTTTACTTTCTCTTACCTATATATAGTAGGCTTATATATATGTAATATATGTACAGTGAGGGACAATATTAAGTCCCACCCATGCATTTTCTACTTGTGATTATTTGATTGTTTTTAAAAAAATATTATATATTTTTTAATGTTCATGGTTCAAACCTAGAAATTTTTCAATAAAGATTTTCATTTTCTTTTATAAAAACAATTAATAAATAAAAAATAATCACAAGTAGAAAACGTATGGGTGGGACTTAATATTGACCTTCACTGTACATAGCCACGGGTCACTGGCAATAATTTTATTCAAAAGAATAAAAAATGTTATTTCTTCATTTACCGCATTCTATTGTCTCTCTTTTTCTTGTTAGTAAAAGGTCGGTAGTGATATATACTGTAGTCCTATATATAAAAAGAAATTTAGATATAGCTCTTACCATTCGCCAACGTGTGACAAATTGCTCGCCGACGTCGTTTCACTAGTCCATTGTCTTCGGAATTCGCCAATCGCGTTTCGTCTCTATCATATGCAAACACGTGCAGGGAATATGTCATTAAATACCGCCCCAATGCATCAACAAGTTTGAAAATCACTCAGACATTTTGCCTAGCAGCTGACAAGAATTTTAATATGTTTTTTGAAGCATATCACGATATTTCTCTTTTTCTTCCCTATCTATTTACTGAAAATTCATTTATAAAGAAAAACTATTAATATTTTACCGTCTTTAAATTTAACTCAAAACAATCTAAGCGGCAGAAGAAAAACAGACACAATAATTTAATTAAATCAAAAATTAATTTTATATGAAAAATGTTTTTATTATTATATCCTGGAGAATATTTTTGCACTTTGTAACTATTATTCTGAATCGTAAAGGGAACATACCATCATCTCTCTTCGTTGCCATTTTTGGTTGTTAAAAGGACTATTTTAATTTTTTCAAAGTTCATTTTTGATTTAATTTTTACTTTCTTTTACCTATATATGAATATATATAGAAAGAAAGTATTCATGTCAAAAATTCGATGTTGAGATTTTGATGGATATACACTTTTTGAGTACCCCTGAATCCAAAATAGTGGTTTTCGCAACATGGTCTGTCTGAGATCCGAACCCGCGACCCTTGGTATAGTAGAGGCAAGCACGCTACCAACTCCACCAAGCCGCCGATGGCAAATTTTATATCTTTACTTAATTCTAATATTTCGGCGGAAACTAAACATATGTCAACACAAAAAATCTGGCGTGACAAGCATGGGACCAGTCACACCAGATTTTTTATACTGATTTTTATATTACGAAGGCAGCGTATTTGATTTTTAAAAATGATTGAGAAAACAAACCTACAATTAACAATCTCTTGAATTTAAGAATATCCTTTCACTGAATTTATCAAATCCCCTATATCTATTTGATTAGTAATTCAGCCCGAATGCCAGGGAGGCAGGTGTGCCTGGGAGGTGGGCCTCGGTTAACGAGCAGCAGCCTTCAGCCCTTTGACCCTTTGGTCCTCCAGCTATGAATAATAACAAAAACAAATCATAATAGAGGCTTTATCAAATTTTCCTCATCGAATAACCATTATAAATAATTTACACACCAACTCATTAATTGAAGCTCTTATTTCAAAAATAAATTACTAGTTAATAAATAGCTTTAAGAGGCCTTAAAAAAATAATTTATTTGTTTAAAAATAAAATTCTAAATATCGAAAATATAAGCCGTAGGCTTATTAAAGCTAAAAAATAATTTAATATTGAATTCTAATACGATTTACAATAATTTC
>JAKCPI010025375.1:0-17264 GCA_023213315.1 Euborellia annulipes | reverse complement strand
AAAAAAACGAACTGCTCATTTCGAGGATGTTAAATTTTTTGTTTATAAACAAATTTCAAGTGAAAAAGTCCACATGCCACAGAACAAACAGACCAACGGACACCCTAAAAACATTCGATTGACGATACAAATTCCACATTTATAAAAAGATCATTTCAAAATCTAGTAGTAATAGATCTACTAGTGAAAAGAAAGATTAGAATGACTAGAATTTTTTGTGAGCTGTCAAATGAATAAAAAAAAAAATTAATATTAGATTAACCAAGTATAGAAGAAGTTAACGGTATATAGCGGCGAGATTAATGAGCAAAAAACTTCAAGTCATTTTAATTTCTTTAAAACAAAATACAATAGATGACATTTTTTTCAAATATATGTTCAAAAAAAAAAAATTTTAAAAATATAATTAACACAATTATTATTATTATTAAGATCTCATCTTCTAAAGGTATAAATAAAATAGGTTAATTTTTTGTTTGTTAAAAAAACCCATTAAAATATATATATATATATTACCTTTAAAGAAAAATAAGAGGGTCCCTGACCTTGCCGGTCAATGACTGATATGTGATTTTATTAGAAAATATGATCGAGTTTTATTTAAAAATATTATAAAAAATGTACAAATACCTCTCTTTGATTTTGTGTATTGAAATAAAATGTTATTAAAGGGAAATAAAAATTTTTTTCTAAAAAAGGGAAGATATGTCAAAAAATTTCCATTTGAGAAAAAGTCAACTTACAATTCAACCATCCATTCGTCCTTTAACATTTCATGCCAATTGTCTTCATCTAATTCGATTAAAGGTGAACTACGGGCAAAGCTATTTGGTAAATTTGAGAAAACTAAAAAAAGGCATAAGCTAAATGTAAAGAGACACATGTTGGCAGCCATGTTGAAAGCTTACAGATGATCTGTGAACGGCAGTGAGCAGCGCAACGAGATGAGTCACTCAGGGGGGCCGAAAACAAAAGCAAAGAGGGCAGCACCAGGCAACGACTCGCGGCCATTTTGAAACTCCTTGGCGCCTTTTCTCGTCTTGACAATATATAAAATGTTCTCTTTTCTCTAAGAAAAAATTATATCCGAATAAAATACCGAGTTCAGTAAAAAAATAAGACAAAATAACTGTAAAAAAATTCTTTGACAATGGGAGAAAAAAGTCATGGATTAATAAAATTCTCGACTTGGAGTCTAGCTCTGGCGTCATTTCAACTTTTCCTTGGGAGGGAGGCAAACTTTTTTTTCTTAAAATTTATTTACAAATAGATATCTCAAATTTTGGCAAAAGATATTTAATTTAATTTATTATTTAATTTGGCACAGTTTATATACCGGTAGACAGAGTTGGGTTATTTACATTTTGCAGTTATTTACAAAAATCTTGTACAGTGGCCTCATTTAGGGAGGGGACAGGGCATCTGCCCCCCCTCCCTCCAAGGGCTCTCATTTTTATAAAATTTTATTTTATTGAAAAGGGTGAATAAATAGATCCAGAGCTAGTATTCAGGCAAATTTATTCGGATTATATCCCTCCGCTATAGGCCAACGTTTCGGAACTCAAACGGCTCCTTCTTCAGGACCATGCGGTGTCAAGAAAATAATTCGCCCCTCAATTTTGTCATACATGAACGATGTGGTTAGTTTCGCTACTCGACATGTGTTAAAAGGCAATGGTGCCGAACGAAGAATGGTGATTTAATTTTATATTAAAACTGTACAAAATTAAACAATTAATTAAATTAAATATCTTTTGGCTAAATTTCAGTACCTATTTGTAAGGAAATTTTAAGAAAAAAAAATGTTTGCCCTCCAAGAAAAAAATTTCCCCCCCCCCCGCCAAGAAAAAGCTGAAATGACGCAACAGATCTGTAAACAACTGTTATTTATGTAAATAGCTGGAAATAAGTCGGGCGCGCATGCGCGAACCCAGCAAGAAAGGAAACAAATAAAATTCATCAAATTTGCATTATAATTCAATTATAATCACCTACAATCAACTGATGAAAGGATATTCACATTTTTTTTTACATATACTTCAATTATAAGATCTTTGGGGAAATATCTTTTCAAAATTTTGATTTTGTTTTTTTTATTTATTAAATTAAAAATTTTAAATTTATATAGTCTATTAAAATTTCATAGTCAAAGGAATTTTTTAAATTTCGGGCCATTTTGTTGAATTAAATTTAATCAAAATAAGAATTAGATATTTTTTGGTTGATAATGAAAATGATATAATATTGTTGATTTGTGTATCATTTTCAAATAATTTCTTTGTTGAGAAAGGTACAATAATAGGGAGTTATATGTGCAGCAGTTGGCAGCGACGCAGCGTGGCCTATGCATGGCGTGGCCGACTTGAGGTCGCACTCGGCGGCACACTTGGCATTCGTCATTTGCCAGAATGCCGTGTCAGAAGTGGCAGTGCTTATGTGTTTTCTCTCGGGGCGATCGCTTATATAGGGGACCCCATTTCGGACAGTAACAGGGGTCCTCAAGCCATTTGGGATTGTATTTCGTTTTATTTCCTCTCGATGAATCCTTTCCAAGTGCATCTATTCAGCTGCAACATCCACTTTTATTAGAATTTTCATCATGGCGGCAAACAACAGGAATAGGACGACACAACATAAAAACATTTCGTCGATTTTCTCAAAATCCACGGAGCATTTGCCGATGCGATGGCACCACCAAAACTAGCAACTGATAAACGAACTCTGGATAAAACATGGAAATTAATGGATAAAGTGGTCAAGTTATGTCAACATCAGCGGATGAATTTGAAAAATTCACCGCCTTTTATTTTAGATATCCTACCAGACACGTATCAACGTTTACGTTTAATTTATTCCAAATATGAAGATAAAATGGTTGTTTTACATAATAACGAACATTTCAATGTGTTTATTGTGAATTTAATGAGAAAGTGTAAACAAGCGATCAAACTCTTTAAAGAAGGAAAAGAGAAGATGTTTGATGAAAACTCACACTATAGAAGAAATTTAACGAAATTAAGTTTAGTTTTTAGTCATATGTTGAGTGAATTAAAGGCTATATTTCCTCAAGGGACATTTGCCGGCGATCAATTTCGCATCACGAAGAGCGACGCGGCTGAATTTTGGCGCACCAAATTCGAAAACAGGTGATTATCATCGCTAATTTAAAATTATCTTTAGATTAAGGCTATTTAAAATTAATCATATCTTATGATAAAAATTAATGAAACTTTTTTCATATTGCTAGCTCATCACTTTTATTTTCATTTGACGTTATCTGAAATGAATGAAATATCCAAGTCAAAACAAACATATACCATCCGTCACTAAGATATTTAGACAGCTCAAAAATATTCTCTTATCCCGTTCAAATAATTATTTTTTAGCGAATATACTAACGTTAACCAAGTTAAAGCACACTTATTTGATTAATTCATTGTTTTTATAAAAGAAAATGGAAATTTTTAGGTTTGAATCACTAAAGAAATTGATATATAAAGAAAACACCTTTAACTTTGTTACTTATTGTATTTTGGCCTACATAGAAAAAACTTTTTTTGTCTGTCTAATATATCACCGGAAAAAAGCAAATTTTCTCGGTTGGGATGAATTATTAAAAGTTATTTTAGTAACATCATTAAACGTCATTAGTGATTCATGTTCTCATTTTGGGGTAAAAATTATTTTCTCACAGCACGTGGCCTCATTGACATCAGTTGGAATTGAAAAGTAAGAGTGGCGAAACCTTATTTTTTTTTTTTTTTTTAAATAGCTCATTACGAACTTGGTTGGCAAACTAGTTCACATCTGATTCTCATATTCTCTTTTTTATCCGAATGGCACAAGGGAACTGGAGATGTTTGTCAATTGACATTATTTTAATAATAATAAAATCTAAATAAAAAAATCACAGAAAAGTGAGTGAACAAGTTGAAGCTCACTACGTATGACAATTTCATTGTTTTTTTTAATTTTCTCAACTACGAGAAAGTTTTAATTAAAAATTAAGAATTAATAAGCATTCTTTTAACTTTGCCCCTTAACCTCGATATTATACCAAAACCGATATATTATAAAGTTTCATTAATGTAATAAAAGTGAATGAAAATGTCACCGCCTAAAGAAATTTTTTTATCTTTGAAGGTCGATGACTCGAACTCATAAAGGTGGATTTTTTATTTTTAATTTTTAAAGAATTTTAAGCCGAGTGTTAATAGAATACTACATAAATTTAAATAGTAAATATATTTCTGTCATCCTTTCTAAAAAAAATGAATTTTTATATTTTTTTTACAATTTTTATAGATTAATCCTAAATCGTTACTAGGCCTATGAGTCTCAAAATAATTTAGACAAGCCCCGTCATAATAGAATCCTATCTTGACTTGCCCAATTTATTTTGAGACTGTATTAAAAACTAAGATTTAAAAAACAAATGTTATTATGACACAAGAGGTCTATTTCTCTTAATAAGGAAAACTAACATTCATGCGACATAATAATCATTATTTTTATAATATCCTGGTGCTAAAGTAAATATAGTTTTAATGGTATGTTGACGACAGCATAAATATAAAATATGATGATTACAAAAATTTTCTAAAAAAAAAAAGACGACATTTAAATGTTGAGAGTTGACCATGTCTGTCAAAATAAATTAGACACACCTTTAATACTTTGCATACTAATTTTGAGAAGTGTTATTGTATTGGATATTGGACTTGAGCCAAATAAAAGATGTTACACATTAATTAAATTTGCATTGATTGCAAAATTTTTTCCTGTCTTCTTTGGAAAATATATAAAATTTTTTTTTTTTAATTTTTGACTTGAATATATTTCTTTTTATTGATTCGTCGATATCTTTAATCAAGTTCCATAACTAGTGGCTTTTTTAAGCCAAGTACCAAGATGCATTTGCCCCAATCTCTTCAAACAACAGTTGGTCTTTTTTTTTTAAATCGCTTTCTATTTGTTTTACAAGATGTAGTCTTCTCACTCTAAAAATTGCCTCCTTTTTCGCCATTTTATTCCAATATTTGTTATTTTTCGAGATATTTAATGATTCTGCAATAAATTTTAGAAATTGCAGCTTAATATTGTAGATAAGCCATGAAACATGTACAGTGAGCGACAATATTAAGTCCCACCAATGCGTTTTCTATTATTTAATTATATTTATAAAAGAAAATGAAAATTTTTATTGGAAATTTTCTAGGTTTGAACCATGAAAATTTCCATTAAAAAATATATAATATTTTTTTTAAAAACAATGAAATAATCACAAGTAGAAAACGCATGGGTGGCACTTAATATTGTCCCTGACTGTACAGTGGGTGACAGAGTAAAAGCACATCTAAGGTTTATTTAATTATTTTATAGTATTTATAAAAAAAAGATTGAATTTTTAAATTTATTTAAGGTCTTTTTCGGCATCGGAGGCCATTTAGACTCCGTCTATATTTATTTCAATTTATTGGTAAATTGAAATAAATTTTTGTCGTATGGAACGGGATGCGAACCCGCGACCCTTGGCACAGAAAGCCAGCACGCTAACCCCGACCAAGGCCCGAGGGCGATTGAAATCTTTATTGCAAGTTTCGATTAAACATTTTTATTTTTTTTTTTTATATAATCACAAGGGTGTCCTTTGACTTTGAATAATTTTTTTTTTTGATTTGGGGTTACAAAAATGTTCTAAATTATTAGTTTTACATACTAAAAATTAATTAAAATTCTTTTTAGGGTTCATTGATATTAATTTAAAATCATCTACTACATCCTTCCTCCATCACAATGTAACTTAACAATATTTTTTAATTTAAACCATCATCTTTCTCATAGAAACTCATCAAAACTAGTTTTTTTTTTATATCGGTGAGGATGGGTCTTCTAACAAAAAAAAAAAATCATAAAAAAAAAAAAAAAAAAAAATCAAACACCTGCTAATGAAATTTTTTTTTAAGGCTGATTTTTTGAATTAGAAACGACAATTTATCTTCACTTGCTGTTTAGTGGTTTCTTCTACTATCTTCGATTAGAAAATCAGGAGCATTTGCTTCATTTTTTCTTCCTATAAATAATGGACGCTCTTATTTGAATTTGATCTTCATATCCCTTGTGGAATGCTATAAGTGAAACAACTCGAAAATTATTTGACTTTTTGTGGTAATTGTATCTTAAATTGTCTGCATTTTAAGAAGCAATGTTCGACATGTTATTAATAAAAAAATAAAAATCGATCTTTCAGTGCATTAATTTAAAATTCAATTTATTATTTTAATACTCTAAATCAGCGTGTGGGTCGCGACCCGGCACCGGGCCGTAGAAAAAGTTGTCGAAAAAAAAATTGTAAAAGCACAAAAATCGTTTTTTTTTTTGTTTTTGTTTTTTTACATTAGTTAGACACTAGAAATAGTGGCAAATCGTATATTTGTACTCTATACTATAGTTAAAACAAATAACTTGATTTTTATTAAAAAATAAAATTTGTTTTTTGCCCTCGGACCTTGGTGTAGTTGGTAGTGTGCTTGCCTTCTATACCAAGAGTCGCGGGTTCGGTTACTGTATATGCGAGAGAATAAAATTTTATGCTATCCAAAGATTCCTTAATTCTCATTCAAACTTTACGAATTTTTTTTCGAATAGCCATTTCTCAATATTTTGCTTTTATGTTGTTGTTGTTGTGCCACTATTGCATTAAACAAGGTAATAATTTTATACTGTGGTTTAGAGGGCAAGTGCTGTAAGTTTTACATACAGGTGAAACATTAATAAATGCAAAAATTTAATTTATGTGAGGGGGGGGGGAGGCAAACTTTTTTTAAATTAAAATTTCCTTATAAATAGGTACTCAAATTTGGCCAAAAGATATTTAATTTAATGAATTGTTTAATATTGCACAGTTTGTATACTCTTAGATATATTTTGAAGTATTTTATTTAGAATAATATATAATTTTATAAAAATCAGAGCCCTTGGGGATGGGGGCAAATGGCCTTAAATGATAGAAATATTTGGATTAATAACCCGAAATATATTGCGTTAGAAAAATTCAAATATTTCTATTATTTAAAGCCCAGTGAAACCTGACAAATATCTCCATGGAATAATTTTAATATAAGACTTGAGTCTGTAATTAAATCTCTGCTTTATTCTTTTTTTTTTACCTTACCTTGATACTAAAACTACTATTGGTTAGTTGTGTTTGATAATTAGTAATAGTTTGAATTTCCTTGGGATTGATGATTATATTTTCAAGGGAAGGGAGAGAGAGGAGGGGTCGAGATGACCCCCGGCCGGCAGGCAAGGCAGGTTCCGTCATGGCTCACCTGCCACGCACACACACACACACACACACACACCCTGTCCAACGTTCTCTCTCAACAAAATTCCTTACCTTTCAAAAGAAAAAGAAAAAAAAAAAAGACCCTGCGTCATATAATTGTTTTTCAACTCCCGATCCGAGTTTTCATTCATAGAAAATTTCAATCAATAAATGCCTCTACGTTAGACTTAACGATGGTAGGCAACCTGTTGATTCAGATTAATTCACATTTCTCGCAATCTTTTTATAAATCCACCTTTCCCACGAATATAAATATATGGTTCGATATTTTTTTTTTTCTTCCCAAGGCCTTGAATTGCTCTATCATTGTAAATATACCTTCATATCAACCGGATTTTATTTATTATTAATTAAAAAAAAAAATCTTAAGGAAATTCTTTGACATTCCATACATTTTCTATCAGTTATATTTATAAATATGATATTTATATATTTACATTTACTATCTAGAAATCAATTTCCTTTTTAGGAGTGTTGATTAAACTATCACTCAATCAACTTATCATAGCTTAGAAATGCATTTTAAAAAATAATAGAGCGAAAAAACCTTCACTTCCTAATTAGATAATTAATTTTCTTTTTTTATAAAAACATAAACTATTTTACAAGTTGGGAAAGAAAGAAAAAGAAATCTATTCTATTCTCTAAGCAAAAACGTTAACTTTTAACATCTGTAAACACCGTTAATTCATTTTAACACTTCCTTGACTCAAATTGCTATTCCGTAAGCAAAAGCTTTAACATTTGGTCAAAAATGTTAAAAATTAATTAATTTCATGTCTAGGAGGTGCCTTTAATATTTTAACGCCGTATTGAATGCATAAAAATCTGGTGTGACTGTCGCACAACACACAACTTTCTCTTGCCTTCTATAATCGAAAGTTGTGTTCTGTGCTTGTCACACCAGATTTTCCGTGTCGACATATATTTAGTTTCCGCCGATATATTAGAATTCAAGATGTAAAATTTATAAGTATTCAAAATCCCCAGTCCCTGATTTCAAAATGCAGATTTTTTTTTTTTTTTTTAATTTAATGGTTTTAAATTACGCATAGGGATCTATATTAATACAAAACTGTGAGTTTATAAAGAAATGGGTCAAATAAATAAATCAAATTTGATATTCAAAATGATTGATATTTTCATAATTTCGCATCTAACAAGATCTAAATTAAATATTTATAAATAGTAAGGAATAAAGTAAAAAGCAATTGCAGCTAGATTTATTTCGTTTATTAAATACTTCAAGCCAACGTTTCGGTTAGATATGCGACCATATTCAGGCTAGGAACGAGTGAATATATAGTCAGAAAGAAATTTAATTCTCCTATTAAAGCATAATGTTTCAACTAGAGCCAACGGTTACCAGTTTAAAATTAAAAAAGAAATTTGTTTACTTACATCACATACGCATAATCTGAAATGAATACAAAACATTTACAAATTATAATAAATATATGATAATACCAAAAAACATCTTTTATATACTGTATCTTATGTTTTTGGTTTTATCATATTTTTCTTATAATTTGTAATTGTTTTGAATTTATTTGAGATTGTTCGAATATGATGTAAGAAAACAAATTTCTTTCTGACTAAATACCCTTTCCTTGTAGCCTGATATCTGACCGAAATGTTGGCTTGAAGTGCCTAATAAATAAATCTAGCTGCAATTGCTCTTTTCTTGATTCCTTACTACTAGATCTACTCAGGTATCCACCTTACTCTAATATTTTAAAGTAGTTTACTAGGGATTAACGGGGACGGGGTTTAAATAGCTTCAAATGCCACAAAAAACATTAAAAAAATAATAACTTTCTCTAATCTTACTTTTAATAGATACCAATCACAATGTAGGAATGTATAATCTTTTAAAAACGAAAATCCTTCTTCTTTCTTCGCTTTAATCCCGCGGTGCGGGGTCGGCGGAATGGGTTTTTTGCAACCGGAAGTAATAGAACAGGCCGGCCCGTCGCACGGTCTGACGCCTGTTGAAAATATAGAAATAAGGGACAGACATGTACTGCCAGTCCCAGCTCGGGTAATTCGTGGTCGCCATTCACGTACCCACAAGATGTAGGCCCCTAAGCATTAAAAACGGAAATCCTTACTTGACCCAAATGAATGTTAAAAGAAAAAGCAGAATTAATTATAAGACTTATTAAAATATCTTAAAAAAAAAAAAATTATATATGCTAATAGAATAATGAAATTTCAGTAAAAAAATATTTTTTTTAAATATAATCGGGTATCCGACCTTGAAAGTATAGAATAGGATGTTGGTCCTAACTGTGCACCATATGCCCCTCCAGGGGCCACACGTTAAAAAAAAAAAAATAGCGTCCAAGTTGAAAGATTTCTATCTTAGATAAACCATATATATTTTAGCGATATTATTGTTTAATAAAACGATGGGGTGTACCGGTATGTGTAAATAATTTTTCTCTCGTCTTATAAATAGGGAACCTCGTCGGTGGGGCCCGCTAGTTATACAGTGTGTCGCCCGTCCTCCAAGCTTCCGCGTGACGACACAGCATCCTGTCCCTGTGCTCTGTGCTCTCCTCGCAGCCCATTAATAGAGATATCATGGCAAAACATCAAAAAACTCAATTAGTCAGGGACAAATAAATCCCCCCCCCCCCACTCTCTTACTTTTTGATATTTTCATCTTAATTTCATATCAATAACAATTGATGAGTGATACTCTTTGTGTTTTCACCGTATTTTATTAAAAACCCACTCTAAAATGGCTTCTCCACCTTGACTTTGAAGATTTACTTTTTTTTTCTTCAACTTTTAAACTTATGAAAAACTTGGCGATAAACTTTTTTTTTTTTATATTCAACAAAAAAAAAAAAAAATGCGAAATTAGATTATTCAATTACTTAAAAGCCTATCTAGAACTTAGAAAATTTTCTAACTTAACATATTCAAACTTTTAATGAGAATCAAAACTTTTGTTTTGTTAAAAATTAGATTATTGAAATTTGATAGTAAAAAAATACAGGTAAAGGCGGCTACACACACGTAACTGCAAACTTGACAAGCCTGCACGTCTTTTTGTACAAGCAAACTGAAGCAAGCGTCTTTAGGAGAATTTTGCGCAAGCATTTTAATTGTGCAAGCCGCTTGATGCTCGATTGAATTTTAATCACGCACAAGCAAAATTCTCCGCCATTTTATAGACGCCTTGACATTTGATATTTATTATATATATATTAATTCATTTAAAATTTCAATTAATATTGATTGTGTCTCTGATTAAAGCAAGTGAGTATTTCTTGTTATCTTTCGAATAAATAACCTTCCGAGTTTGACATTTTTAGGTTAATTTTCGGCATAAGCTATTTCTTGGACAAGCATGCCGAAGGGAATTTGCGCATGCTGGTACAAAAAGATTGCACATGCATGCTTGTCAAGCGTGCAGTTACATGTGTAGCTGCCTTAACACACTACATACACTTTTTGATTGCTCTCATTTCAAAATGCTCGGATGATTTTTGATTGATCGTTTTTGTTACAGTTATTAAATGCATTTTAAATAAATTATAAATGAATATTTGAATAACATCAGGGACTATTATCAGATTTTTTGGATATTATTTTAATTATTCTGAATATATTTAAATAATTTGTTTAAATTGATCGTTCGTTTCATTTTCCCATAATCATTTAAACAAGGAAAAGCTATTATCATATATTTAAATTGGTTAAAAACAAAATTTGAGCCCGAGACACGTTTCTAAAGGGGCTCGAAAATGTTTAAAAGCCACAGGTTACCGTTAATAAAATTAATTTAATATACAGTACTGTACTTTCGACATTGTTTAGTTCCTCGTTTATAATCAACGTTACATGTCATTTTTTCACATAACACGACTATTTCCAGAATAGAGGAATATTAATTATACTCATTTTCATCATTTAAAAATAAATTTTAGCTTCCCTTCGTATAGAATTTTTTTTTACCAAAGGGCTTAGAGCTAAGCCACTTAGCCCTGACTTCCAAGTTCTTCCATGACTTGTAACCATATTTTGGTAACCACAATTGAAATTAAGGATGCAAAAGTCGCTTGCAATTTTTTTTTTCTTTCACCATTTGTGGTGTTATTGGAACCCATATTTTATTAATATATTTAAAAATTTATTTTTTTTATTTTTTAATGTTGAAACAAATATTAGACACACCCAGTGTCTATTAAACTTCACTAAAATTTCCATCATTAGAGATATTTTTAAAAAAGTTCATTTTTTGATTGATTAGAAATAATCAAAGGCTTGTTTTCTATTTCATTCGTTACTCTTGGTTTTTTTTTTTTTTTTTATTTGTTTAAAGTCTTTCGGCATCTGAAGCCATTTTGACCCCGCTCCTTTTATTTTACTCTTGGTTATCTTCCCCACTTGCGTAGTGTTTACTTATTTTTTTTTTTTTTTTTTTTTTTTTCACTCCCCCCTCTCCCCCCCCCCCCCCCCCCCCCCCCCACCCACCCATCCATTCCGTCCCGCCAGCCCACCCCCATAAAACCTTTATCGCCATCTGTGATAGATAAAAATATATATATGGGGGGTCGGCACTTTCATTTAAACCATTTGGGATCCAATAGGGATAAAAAAAACCCCCCGCCCGCCGGGGGCCCCAACCCGGGAGGGTGGGGTGAGGGGAGAGCGCACCCCCCCCCACCCCACGCCCCGAGGGGCTACTTATTTTTGATACACATAATATAATACTGCATCCTCCACTGCCTCTTGGACGAATTTTTTTATTCATTCCTTTTATGAATTAAAAAAAAAAAAAATTATTTCATTATTTACTTGATAACACAATTTACCTTGCTAGAAATGTTAGCGAATTATTTTTTGGTAACTACCATTGTTACCTCCAAACCCATGATTGATCTCAAAACTTATTCACTTTTTTTCTACGTATTTGAGACATCTGATCATCTTCTCTAGCAACTCTGAATAATATAGTGGGGGGGGGGGACTTAATAACAAATTTAACACCGAAATAAACTTAGAAATTTCTAATTAGACAAATCACATAAACTTTAATAAGTAATGAAAAGAATAGTGCTCATATAATTCTAGTATTATAGAAAAGGAAATACTATTTTTTTCATATTTAAACTCTTAAAAAAAATAAAAAGAAACCTTTAAACATACCTATTTAATTTTCAATTATTATTCTCTCTCTTCTATTAAATTTATATTAGAAATAATAAAAAAAAAACCTTAATTTAAATATTTGCGTAAAAAGAAGCCTTAACTATGAAAAAATTCTTTTCTTTATTGTTTGTTTAAATAATTTGTTATTGTTATGATTAAAAAAAAACTCCCTGACCTTTAAACTTTTATTTCCTTTCCGTCTATTCCATGTCTTTTGTATTATTTCGTGACCAAATGTTACTCAATAAAAGTTCTCTAGTCCAAAAAATTACTTCAAAGGATAGGCTTATTATTTAAATAAATATCTCCTACTCGTGAAATGGGGTCGGCAATTCCACTTCTGTCTAAATCTGCTATGTAGAAATAAATTCATTTTTGCTTTCTACAATATTTGGAGGAGCTAAAGGGAGTAGGAGGGGCCGTCTAAATGCACTAAAAAAAACGACTATTATAAGGAATTTTTCAATGCGGTTTCTTTTTTAAATGAATTGAATTCATAAGTTATAATTTTTTTAATGACTTATTAAAAAATTATGAAAATTACTTTTTTTTGTAATCAAGCAAATACACAAAAACAAACTGTTACAATAATTTTAAATTTTTTTTTTAATTTAAAAATGATTTTATTATTATTATTAATCACATATTAAAAAAAATCTGGTGTGACTGGCGCACAGCACACAACTTTCTCTTACCTTCGGTAATGGAAAGTTGTGTTCTGTACTTGTCACACCAGATTTTTCGTGTCGACATGTATTTAGTTTCCGACAGTACAGTATATTCGATTTTCAAGATGTAAAATTTATATGTGAAAATATTTATACAGTGCGTTTCATATTTATAACCCATCTTGAAGTTTTAAAATAAAATAAATAAAATCAATAAAATAAATAAATCTTTGCCTTAATTTTAATGCAAATATAAATGAGAAACATTTTTGTTATAATTTTACTACAAATAATTTCAATATATTAGAATTTTCAAAGAAATAAAGAAAAATCGTCCTTTTTATTCGTTTCATATTTATAACCCAGTCGTTGATCCTTGCAGTTGAAAGTCAATAAATAGAATTATTTAAATTTTCTTTAAAGTCATTATTTAGTAATTAATATTTTTACAAGATGCCACGTGGGTTATCTTTAAACGATATTGAAAAGGGTAAAATTTTAGCTTTTAAAGAGGAAGGGTTAACAATAAGCGAAATCTCTAGAAAAATTAACCGAAGTCGCCGAGTAATCCAAAATTTTTAAAAAACCCTGACCTATATGGCAAAAAAAAGCGTAGGGGAAGAAAAAGAAAACTTTCTTCCCGAGAAGAAAGAAAAATTTTAAGATCGGCAAGCAACTCGGACCAAAGTTGCAGTAAAATGACCGCTCTTGTTGAAACAAAGGTGTCTAAAACAACTGTTTGGCGGACATTACGACGAAGTCCTATCATATGTAGGAACAAAATGAAGAGTGTTCCACGAATAACTGTTCATCATAAGAATGCTCGGCTCGAGTTCGCAGAAAACAATATGGCTACAGATTGGTCATCCGTGAGGATTTTTCATGAATTTTTATTATGTAAGTTTCTTTTATTTTTACCTTTTAATTTTTTTAGATAATTTTTTCTGATGAAAAGAAATGGAACTTAGATGGGCCAGACGGATTTCGTTCATACTGGCGAGATCTAAGAAAGGAACCTCTATATTTTTCCAAGAGGAATTTTGGTGGAGGCTCCTTGATGATGTGGGGCGCATTTTCTGCTTCAGGATGTTTGGATATTCAATTCACATCATCTCGAATGAACAGTAGAGATTATATCCAAGTCCTTGAAAAAAGTTTAATTCCATTTTTGAGAGAACATCCCGAAAAAACATGGATTTTTCAACAAGACAATGCCAGAATTCATACCAGTCGCGAAACCATGACTTGGATGGAGAATAATTCCATCAATGTAATGAAGTGGCCTGCTTGTTCACCCGATCTAAACCCTATTGAGAACATTTGGGGAATACTTGTGAGACGTGTATATGCCGGAAATCGTCAATATGACTCGACAAATCATTTGAAAGAAGCAATTGTTAAGGAATGGCGACAACTCGATAAAGAGTTGATAAAAAATTTAATTAACTCTCTCAAAAAAAGAATTATTGGTGTTATAAAACTCAAGGGAGGTCCAATTAATTTTTAATAAATTGTATTAATGTTATTTTGTTAAATATTCAATATGGGTTATAATTATGAAACGCACACAAATGACTATTTTTCTTTATTTCAGCAAAACTATCAGATTATTGAAATGAATTGCAGGAAATTCATTACAAAAAGGTTTATCACTCATGTTTGGATTAGATTTAAGCCAAAAATCTTTTCTCAGCCTGAAAAATATTGAGCATTTTAAAAATTTAAATGTGGGTTATAAATATGAAACGCACTGTATTTTATTACAATGGCAACCATTTCTCCCTATCTTTTCTATGGAGTACAAGAGTAAAGTGGTCTTCAGAAGATTTCAATGACAAAATGAGAATATACATTTTATTGAGAATGTAAAAAATAATTGATTTTTGAATTAAAAAAAAAAAATCGTTGGAGCGAATTTTGAGAAAATCGAAAAAAAAACTGAAAAAGTACATCAATAAAGTACTAGTACTCTTTGGCCGATTTTGTTCAAAAGCTTCGTGTCACGTCCCAGGGGGTGCCTAACTTAAATTTACAATTTCAACCTCTTAGCTCTTTCCGTTCTTGAGATATTTTGTTCACAGTCACACAGACAGACAGACCATGTCGCGAAAACCACTTTTTGGAATCAGGGGACCTCAAAACGTGTATATCCATCAAAATCTCGACATCGAATTTTTGACATGAATTCAATACTTTCTTCTCTATATATTAACATATATATATATAAGAGGTAAGAGAAAGTAAAAAATTTAAAGTAAGCTTAGATGATTTATTTAAAAATTAACTGTCAAATAGTTGAGCACTCTTGCAAAAGATGGCAAAAATATTATATCAAGTTACTTAAATTGATATTATTATTTATACTGCAAAAAATTGAACATCGCCCTGTTTCCGCTTTGCCTTCTTTGAAGTAGGCGTTTTGATATAACAGTAATCACTTCCTCCCAAAACAAAATCGAAATTCGATATCTCCAATTAACTTTCTCTCTTTCTATTTGATTAAAAAAAAATTAATTTTCGAATCTCAGTTTATTTATTTTTTGAAATTCATGTTTATTTCATTTCGAAAGGAAGCTCTACTAATATTGTCATTTGTTGTGTTGTCACAGGCAGAGGTTTTTACTCTTAAGGGGGCTGGGGACCGAAGCAGTGACGCATGTTTTTCCCGATAAGAGGGCATAGTGTGTCATAAAAAGTATGGACAAAAATCAAGTAATTCAAAAATTTGTCAAGAGATGTCAGAATGGTAGCTAATAATATTTAATGCATTTGGTTGGTTTTAATTGATCTTTTAACAATAAATACTTTATAAATGTTATTATATATTATGTATCTTTATAAAAGCATACAAATATATAAATATAGGCCAGATATAGGCTATTAGGTGATCAACTGTTAGACTAGCCTGCCATCTATTGCAAGAATGCTCAACTAATTTGACAGTTGATTTTTAAATAAATCATCTAAGCTTATTTTAAAGATTTCTTAATTAATATGTGATTAATAATAACAATAAATTCATTTTTAAATTAAAAAAAAAATTAAAGATTATTGGGACAGATTGTTTTTTTGTATTTGCTTGATAACAAAAAAATTAATTACGATAATTTTTTAATAAGCCATTAAAAAAATTATAGCTCGATGTCCCAATAATCTCTTATCAATTTAATTCATTTAAAAATAAAACCGCATTGAAAAATTCCTTATAATAGTCTAGTTTTTTTAAAAGTACGTTTAGACGTCGCTCCTGAACCCCCTTAATGACAGCAAAAATAATTTAATATGAAAAGGAGCATTGTAACAAGAGATAGAGGAGACAAATTGATTGACAAATATTCGTGTTTGAGATAGGGTCCCGCAGGAGCGGGCACGGGCCTGGAGCGGCGCCGATGACCCCTGGCCACTCTACGTAGGCGCAAGGACTCTGGCCTTATCCGCATCCGATCGACTTATATAGCCGCCTTTGTGCGCAAATTAAGATCCCGATACCTCTGGCCATGACTCATTCCCTTTCTTGAACACATCTCTCTTCTCTCTCTCTCTTTCTCTTTCGCTCTTTTGGCTTCAAACACCAAAATACCGGTCTCACTTTCCCGCACCTTACTCCCATTAACAAGATCATATTGAACATTTGAATATATAATCAGATTTTCCTTCTATTGAATGAAAGTGGGGGTTTCCGTCTCTTTTTGTTTAAAAGTGAGGGGTATATGCCACTCTACTATCAAAATAAAGACAATTTTAAATTCCCTCAACGCCTCATCCCCCCTCCGAGATGAAAATAATTAATTTTTAAGAGGAAAGCTCTCTCTAAAGCATTTAATATTATAATTAATATATATTAACACAAGGTACCGCCGAGCAGGACTCGTAGCTTGTGAATGAATGGAGGAGGGGATTTTGGATGATCCGGGTGATTAATTTACCATTCATTTGAAATTTTAAACTTTCATATTGAATTAACATATTTTGGAAGTATATTTATTTGTAATTATAATGAAGGATGGATATATTGGCCATTGGTGCATCCCCAATTTGGCTGATATCTTAATCCCTTTTTTATAATCGACGTTCATACACGA
>JAKCPI010025374.1:0-39238 GCA_023213315.1 Euborellia annulipes | reverse complement strand
ATTTTCTAGAAAATCTATGTACCCTTGATCTTAACAAGTTTTATTACTTGACAAATATCAGCTGAAACATAAAGGCAATAATAATTTTATAAGCATAAAAATTTTATAAAATTTGTGATTCTTAATTTGGACCGTTTATTTTGAAAGTGGTGTAAGTCCATTTTCTATTGTTTTGAGAAAAAGAAAGGTTAACATATCTGTTTATTAAAAAAATCTATTTACCGACCAATTTTCAATTGTACAAAACATGAGAATTTTTTAAGAAATTTACCACTAGCTAGTTATACATAGAAAATTTACATTAATTTAAGCATAAATTATGTGATATATCATTTTTTAAAAAATGGACTTACACCATTTTCAAAATAAACGGTCCATTTATAGATTACACCTTAAATTTGTTATCCCCTTTTTTTTGACTATTCTTTTAAAGTGCGCCATCGCATTTATATATGGGTATGGTAGGATAGCGCCCCTCCATACACCTGAACTTTTGATAATCTATATATCCTAATAAATGATAATTTATTTAAAAGTATAAAGATTTATTTTAGATCAAAAGAAAGATGGGCCATTCCTCCCATTTCTACTACTTCAATAAATAAAAAAAAAAATGTGAGATTTGTTTTTTAGTGGCTATTTTTTCATGAGCAAGTTGTTTGTCCAGCTAGGCGTGGCTGCGTTCACGCATCGCTGGATTCTCATATATATATCTGGACACACACAGATGTGATTGTGAGGGTGTTCCACTCTGTATTTGTATATGTGGGTGTGGGGGGTGTCACCGAGAATCGATTCCCGGACTGAGCATGTTTGATGATAGTTAAATTAACGTGTGCAAATGAAGAGGAAATTAAACGATAGCTCTGAAAGCCTGAAGGCTTATTGAGTACTTTTTCCCTCCAAAAAATATTTTTTTTTAATTAATATATATTTATAAATAACATGTCATTTAATTTAAGAGATAGAAAAAACTTTTGTTTTTCTATGTGAACGAAAAAAAAAAAAAAAAAAAAAAAAAGTAAAAGAGAGCTTTTTCTCTTCTCTTTCCAGTTTCTGTTATTCTCTTTTGTAGTCCTGTGCTCTTGTTTTTTTTCTTTTCTTTATTTATTATTTTGAATATAATCTGTGCTTATATTTGTTTTTCTTTCATCAGTATGTCCATTCTCTGAATATTTTATATTGAATTTTTTTTTTTTTGAAATGATGCCTTTTAAAAATCGTAACCATCAAAAAAGAAAAAAATATCGAACTCAATGAAAGGTTGTTGTCTTGTCAATAAACAATTCAACAAGCTTAATCTATTCCATTAACTAAATACAACAGAATTCTGGAAAAAAATTGAAGAATATAAAAAAATTTATTAAAGTACAAGAGTAAAATGGTCCTAAAACAATTTTGTGGGCAAAATGAGAGAATACATTTAAAAGATCATCTAAAAAATAATTGATTTATGAATTTTAATCAAAATTGATAGACAAAATTTTGAAAAAAAAATTAGAAAAATACATCAGTAAAGTACTAGTACTCTGCCCAATTTTATTAAAAACCCTCAAGACGCGTGCGGCATGCATACTTAGCTTAAGTATAAAATTTAGGTATCGAGAGTTTTTTAGTTTTTAAGTAATTTCCATAGCCCACATTTTTTGATATTTCATTTGAAATGCATTACATTTATTGACAAAAAAATTCTAAATTCCAGAGGCGTACCGAGGCAGTTGAGGGCCTGGGGCGGCACTAGAAGAGGGGGCCTTATATTGAATTTTTTTTTTTTGGGGGGTGCTCATCTTTAAATATCCCTCGACTCCATACACAAAAATATTTTTAAAATACCGTATATCCTTGAACCCCAAGGGGTCAGAGCCTCTCAAAGAGAAATTTTCATTTTGTTTTTTTTTTTATCTAAATTTTTCCGTTTTTACTTGAGCCCTGAGGGCCCCGGGGCCTCTCAAAGAGAAATTTTCATTAAAATTTGTTTTTTTTTATCTAAATTTTTCCGTTTTTATGAGCCCTAAGGGCCCCGGGGCCTCTCAAAGAGAAATTTTCATTAAAATTTGTTTTTTTTTATCTAAATTTTTCCGTTTTACTTGAGCCCTGAGGGCCCCGGCCTCTCAAAGAGAAATTTTCATTAAAATTTGTTTTTTTTTTTATCTAAATTTTTCCGTTTTTTCTTGACGCCCTGAGGGCCCCGGGGCCTTAAAGAGAAAATTTTTCACCCTTTAAAAAAAAAAATTTTCTCCCCCCCCCCTCCCCTTTTAAAAAAAAACCTTCCCCTTTTTTTAAAAAAATCTTCCTCCCCTCTTTTCGAACCCAGGGTGGGGCCGGCAGAAAGGTTCGGTATTTTTGGCCGAAACCGAAACTACGGCCGAAACCAGGATTTTTGGCCGAAACTGGCCGAAACCGTAACCGAAACCGAATATTCGGTCGGTTCCTATTTTTTTTATCTAAATTTTTCCGTTTTTACTTGAGCCCTGAGGGCCCCGGGGCCTCTCAAAGAGAAATTTTCATTAAAATTTGTTTTTTTTTTATCTAAATTTTTCCGTTTTTACTTGAGCCCTGAGGGCCCCGGGGCCTCTCAAAGTGAAATTTTCAATAATTTTTTTTTTTTTTTATATAAATATATGGGGGCCTATGCCAGCTCGGGGCCTGGGGCGGACCCCCCCCCCCCCCCCCCCCCCCCCTCTCGGTACGCCACTGCTAAATTCTCAGAAGTTCAATTCCAGTTAAAATATCAAAACATCTCTGAAGAGATTTGATTGCTTTTCCCAAAATTTTCATTAAAAGAGAGGATTTCCCTTTTAGCGTGAATTTAAGATACGCAAATTTTATACTTAAGCTAAGTTTATATATCGGAAGGTTCTCAACGATTTTGAATAAAATGTGTGAAAGAATACTTGTACTTTATTGATGTACTTTTTTTAGTTTTTTTCAATTTTCTCAAAATTCTCTTTAGAGATTTTAATTAAAATTTATAAATCACTTATTTTTTAGATACTCTTTAAAATGTATTTTCTCATTTTGCCCTCAAAATTGTTTGAAGCACACTTTACTCTTGTATTTCATAGGGAAGATTGAATAAGATAAAATTAAAAAGAAATCAAGTCTTGAAGAGGGGGGGAGAGCAAATGTGGCTTGTCCCCACTAAACATCACTGAATTATATTCTATTGAACCAAAACACGTGAATTTACTCTCCCTCAATAATGCCTAAAATTCTGAATTAAATTTTATAGATCTATTTAATCAAATAACATTTTAAAGTACAAAATCACGAGGATTTTAGATATCAGAATACTGTAGATTGAATCAAAATTGTATTGTTTCAATTGGTTTATTTAAAAAACTAATAATTCCCCATCATATGTATTTTATACCGAATCTATGGTAAAAGAAGGACTCGATTAAGTCCATCATAAATAGACCAATAGATGTTAGGTCATTTGGGCTGCCTAACTTCCAGTAATCATAGATAAACGAAAATATTTCTTATTATTATTAATTGATATCAAGTATAGAAAAGAATCATGACATCTCTTTATTCTAATTTGTCTCCAATTTTTTTATTATAAATTTGACTAAATACTCTTTTTTTTTAATTATCAAACATTGAAATAATTTATTTAGTAAAGAGACGCCGCCAAAAACAGGCGGTCTGTCGCGACAGTTTAATTTAAACTTTAACCGTTTATATTTTGTATATAAAAGGGAACGTATGTTTATATATATTTAAAGATATGGAAAGTAACACTGGAATTATTTAAGTAAAATAAGTAGACTTGAGTAATTTCTACCAACCTAAACTAGAGCTATCTTCTCTAAGTAGTATTGTGTTAGTACTATGTATATGCCAGAATGCAAGAGAATTGTATATAGGCTAAATGCACGAATGTTTCACAATGAATCAAGTAAAATTAATTTATTCCATTTAATAGGATTTGAATGAAGTGAAAGGCAATGAATTTAATTAATAAATTCAAAGTTGTTGACATCAAATTGAAATAGATTTCAATTAATTGCAAATTTTAGAAAGATTAGCTAGGCCTATTTATTTCAAATATTTTTGTATTAATATTTTGGAATATTCTAATTAAAAGGGTTTATAAATTTAATTATTTTTTGTCGTTTTAAAAATGTTAAACCTTTAACTCTAGTTTAGAATTTAGTTTCTCTTACCTATTTATGTTAATGTATAGAAAGTATTGCAATCGTGTCCAAAATTTGATGTCAAATTTTGATGGAAATGCACGTTTTGAAGCTCTCTGAGTCTAAAAACTAAAACAGCTACTAGGTTGAAATTAAATATTTAAGTTAGATACCCCCTGGCACTTAACTGGGAGCTTTTGAAAAAATTGGCTCAAGAGTTCTAGTATTAATAATTTACTGATGTATTGTACTTTTTGAGTTTTTTCAATTTTTTCAAAATTCGTTCTAACGATTTTGATTAAAATTCATAAATCAAATAATTTTTAGATACTCTTTAAAATGTATATTCTCATTTTACCCTTGAAATTATTTGAGGTACACTTTGTTCTTGTACTTCATAGGAAAGATAGGAGAAATGGTTGCCATGGTAACAAAATATAAATATTTTTCTGTTTTTGTAAAAAACCTTTTCAGCTATTGAGGCCATTTAGGGGACTTTATTATACAAATTTAAAAAACATTATCTCCACGGGCACCGGGACCCCCCCCCCCCTCGGTTTGGGGGTATGTAAAAAATAATTTTATATTTTTAATAATATAAACCCTCAAAAAAAAAATAAAATAAAATATATATATTTTTTTTTTGTATTTACTTATTATATTATACAAAAAATCTGGTGTAGTAAGCACAGAACACAACTTTCAATTACCTAAGATAAGAAAAAGATGAGTGCTGTGCGATTATCCACATCATATTTTTACTTTTTTTCTTTTAATTAAATTTATAAATTGGATATTAAACAAATATTTTTATTAAATATTTTTCAAAATATCATTTTTAAAACTTTTTATTCAGAAGTAGTATGTATAAAGTAACTATATTTTAATTGAATTAATTAAGGAACTTATTTATTAAAATAGTTGATGTATAGATTAAAACACACTCTGAAAAAAACGTATTTTGTTTTTGCATTTTAAACTCTTCAATTAAAATTTAAAAACTGATTCATGAATCAGTGACGTATTTTTTAATTTTAATTTTTTTTAATTTTCTGAGGGGTTTGAATTTAATTGGCCTTGTTAAAAAAAATATATATTACTTTAATAATTTAATGTATTTAATTTTTTTTTATTTCCTCAGTAGTTAAATATTTTAAAAAATAAAACGCCCGGCGCTAATATGTTTCGAAATATTTCAACCATTTCAATTTAATGTTCTATTACAATGAATTAAATGCAATTATTTTAACTATCCCTCTCATTTCACTCTTTATGTTATTCTCTAATTTAGGAATTAATTCTGAATCTATTTAGGCTATTAAACATTACATAATGCACGAAGAAATATAAATGCCATTTTTCTTTTTATAAATATTAATTATTAATTTTCCCCCTCTCATCCCTCCAAATAGCACTAACAACAGCCACTGTAGTTAAGTAATGCCAGCCCGGCTGAAACTTGGATGGAAGCTCCGATAGCAAGAATATGCATTTTAAAGAGCATCTAATAAATATTGATTTATAATTTTTAATTAAATTTTGCCAATCAAGTGTGACTGGCGCAAGGTACACAACTTTCTCTTACCTTCGTTAATTTAAAGTTGTGTACCGTGCGCCAGTCACAGCAGATTTTTTGTGTCGAGATATACATGTATTTAGTTTCCAATAGCATCTTAGTTAACTTGACCACTTGTTTATTATTATTTTGGAAAGTTTCGGCCTTTAGAAAACACTTTGGGTTACGATATTTTTTGACATGTTTGATCTAGCACTGACGCCACGTGCCCCAAAATTTCGCTGTCTGACTGTTAGATCCCTATTTTATATTCTATTTGCTCGTTGTCTACAAATTTTGAGCTTTCAGAAACAGTTTAGAGATATTAATTAATATTACACCTTTACGCGCTTATTCCCTCCAGAGTCCTCGATACTGGAAGTGCTGACTCTAGAGTATCTTTCCATTACTAAAATGCAACCAATTCTGAAAATATTAGGCCTCAGAAAAAAAACTCTTGCCCATTTTCGTTGACAGCTCTTGGGCTATAAGAACGCCTGATACATAGGCAACCAAATCATATCAAAGTTTTCTTAAAGCCGGTTTTATTTCTCTAGGAGATTCATTAAACACAATCCTCATCAATATTTATTAAAAACATACCCATTCTGGAAACTTGGGTCAGGAATTCTAGCTCATTCTTCCCCTTGTTTTCATAATGAGCAGAACGCTAATTGATAATAATTATAATTTTTTGTTTAGGGTCTTCCTCCGCCAGAATATCGATGGTTACGTGCGACCCCCGATGCCGAAGTGCTTCGGGGAAGTGAACCTTGGCTACGTATTCCATCTGCTTCCGCTGCTGATGCAGGTCGTTATGTGTGTGAAACAGCAAATGCAGCTGGTGTCGACCGAAGGGAAGTGCTCGTTCGGATACGAGCACCGCTTATTGTTAGGTTGGAACCAAGACGACTTTCTGTGGATGCTGGAGCAGATGCAATTTTTAATTGCTCAGTTACGGGTGGAGCAGGCGTAAGTTCTCTTTCGGCACTTACAACGCCAAATGGAAATATACCAGGGATTCAATGGTAATTTTATATTTTAAAAAATAATTTAACTTTGAAATTATATCTTTTTTTTCTTTTTAGGTATAAAGATGGCCGACCAATTCGAATGCATACAGGAACTATTCACACACAATTACGTCTTCAAAATGTTGGCCGTCTTCAAGCCGGAATGTATCAGTGTGAAGCTCGATTAGGAGATGAAACTGCACTTGGTAGCGCAGAACTTACACTTGGAGGTTAGTTTAATATTTTTTTTTGTTTTATTTTACTTCCGCTTTAAATCTAAATTTATCTTTTTTAGCAATTTCCCCCGAATTCTTACATACATTTGAAGAAATAACCATGTCTCCTGGACGCTCTGTATCTTTACAATGCACAGCTGCAGGAACACCTGCTCCACATATTTCATGGCTCTTAGATGGAGCTGCCATTCGGCAAAGTGGCCTCTATCTCCTTTCATCAACTGGTGGGGAAGAGAGCATTGCAATCGGAGGAGGTCTTACAACAATTGTTAGCCAACTTAATGTGACTTCAGTCCGACCTCATCATGGTGGGCTTTATACTTGTCTTGCAAGAAATCTTTTAGGTTCAGTGAGTCATTCATCACCTCTTAATGTATTAGGTAAATTTTATTAATATATATTTATTTTTATACTAATAAAAGTAAATTAATTTATAAAAAAAATATTGAATATAACAATGAATTTTAGGTCCTGTGAGTCCACGTACTCCATTGAACGTGACTGGAGTATCCGGCAAAAGTCTTACACTTCGCTGTCCCATTGCTGGGTATCCTCTTACCTCGGTGAGTTGGCGACATGCTGTGGATGATTCTTCTTCGCCGACAGTTCCTCAACGAGCTCATCAACTAGACAACGGATCTCTTGTTCTACATTCTCTACAGGCATCCGATGCTGGCACCTACAGTTGTCATGCTGCTGACACGCAGGGCCAACGGGCCCAGGGCAGACTGCATTTGCACGTTGCCCGTGAGTAGTCGTCTAGACATGTCCACTCTCGAGTCCCTTATAAGCAGAGAATGTTCCTCGAAGCTTCATTGTGCGTGGTAACGTATTGTCTTTTTCTCTTTTCTGATTCTAAGGATCAGATCTTCTTTTAAATATTTCATTATATTCATCTATTAAAAGAAATATGAGTGACTTTTTTTTTAGTTTTGAATCTTCTTATTTGTTTCTTAGCTTATTCCACTTTTGCATGGTCAGCCCTAATTAAGTCGATCGAGAGGCCATATCGTCACTTGTAATAGAAAAATTAGCTCTGAAGACAATATAATACTTTATTTATTTACACCTCCCAAACAAGAATTCTGATTATTCTTCTGCTACTTAAAGACACTTACGTTTTGAGGGAAAACAAATCTGCTAACTCTCCATAAAATTATTTCAAAAGGGCTTTTAAAATAGAATAGGTCGAATAATTATAAATAATAAATATTTCTGGACCCCAATATAAACTATTGATATATCGTAATTATTTTATGTATTGTTCAAAGTCTAAATTGCCTAAGATGCCGAAAAGACTTTAAAAAATAATTATAAATGAATTAGCTTATTTTAAAATTAAAAAAAAAAAAGAAATAAACTACCTCTTTTTGAGACCCTGATCAGTTCCGAACTTGATAGGCGTTCACCACGTTCTAGCCCGAAAGGGCCTACCCAAAATAGCGGCCAAGGCATCTTTATTTTGGTTGGTTATAAAAATAATAAAGCTCAAAAATTTCTTTTATTTAAAAGGAAATATTTTAGTACTCTTTAATTTTTGAATTTTGAAAAAAAAAAACTCCGAAATATTTGCCCCCTCTCTTAAAAAAAAAATGTTCTGATCATTCCTTCTGAAAATTTAAACTTTCCTTGGACCAAAAAAAAAAAAAATAATTTAGACTAGTGTAGCGGATATACGATAGGAGAAGGGGTTTCTAAATGACCTGGCACAAAGGCGACCCAAAATCGGCCCTGGCATGGATTAATAGTTATAATTAAAATAATGTTTTGATTATAAAATTTTCTTATTTTATAATATATTTGTGTGTTTTAGAACCACCTCAGATCGCGCCTATTACCTTCCCAACAGGACTTCAGGAAGGCCATCGTGCCCAAGTCTCTTGTTCTGTGGTGGCAGGAGATTTGCCGATCAGCATAGCTTGGCGAAAGGATGGTTCTCCTCTTCCTGAAGAACCCTCCGTTCGGCATCAACATCATCAATTTGGAAGTAATTTGCTTTTTAGCGATTTAGCGGCTCGACATGCTGGTCGATATACATGCGTAGCCTCGAATGGTGCAGCGGTAGCTACAGCATCAGCTCTTCTTGAGGTTTTGAATATTATTTTTTTTTAGTTATTCTACAAAACTCTTATTAATATGAAGAAGTATTTTTTTTTTTAGATTCGAGTGGCTCCTCGTTGGATCCATGAGCCAACAGACATGTCAGTTTCACTAGGAGGATCTGTTTTAGTTCCTTGTAAAGCAACAGGAGTTCCCGACCCAAGAGCCAGCTGGCGTTGGGAAACCTCTGATCATGGAGGAGTACGACAAACGTCTGAAGGTGGATTATTAATAGCACCTGCTCAAGAAACACATGAAGGTCGTTATACATGCCATGCTGAAAATGGAGTTGGCAAATCTCTATCTAAAACAATATTTCTTGATGTTCAAGGTAATAAAAAAAAATTAAAATAATTAAAGACATTTATTAGCGAAATTTTTTTTCCAGTTCCACCTCATTTCGGGCGACCAGGCTCTAATGCATCGGGAGTGTCTGGAGCTGCGGCAGGAGGAGCCACTCTTGTTTGTGAAGTTTTAGGAGATCGACCTTTACATGTAACTTGGCGTGGTCCTCAAGGAGGCGCTATCAATAGTTTACCAAGGCCTATAGAAAGATTAACTCCTCACGGAATTCGATCAGAATTACATCTTCAGGCTCTAACCCGTTCGGATGCAGGATCTTATCTTTGTCAAGCAAATAATGCCTATGGACGTGCAGAAACGCAAGTTTGGCTCCATGTCAGAGGTTATTATTTATTTTTAACATTACTTTTTAAGTAGATTTTTAAATATTTTTTATTATTTTAGAGCCTCCTGAAGCTCCAGGTCCTCCTGAAATTGCTGAAAGTGGCTCTCGATGGATGGCAGTGCGGTGGACATCACCTCCTCTAATTGCTCTTACTCCCACTGATCCTTCTTCCGTGATTATGCATCATATAGTACAATTCCGCATAGCTAATTCAGGAAATATCTGGACTAATGTTTCAACAACCGATGGAGCATTGGGACTTCGTCTCCAGGGATTGTTACCTGATCATGAATATGAATTAAGACTGGTAGCAGTGAATGAAATTGGAGCTGGCCCTGCTGGACCAATCATTCGATCAAAAACAACTCAAGAAGGTAAGAATTAAATGTATATATTTTTTTTTATTACTAAACCTGATTATTTTTAGCACCTTCTGAAACCCCTCGACACGTTGAGGTAGAATCGCAATCAGAGGCTCTTCTTGTCCGATGGACACCTCCTCCCCCGCCTGCACTAGGAACCTCTTCTGATATCCTTGGTTATAAAGTTGTTTATCGAGATGTAACTTCTTCTGGTACATTTGGAGTTGATAAAATAAGAACAATTAGAGGAAGACAACGATCTGCCATTCGATTACCAGGATTAATTCCTTTTACCAAATACGAGGTTGGCTATTTATTATATAATAAAGTTTTATTGAAAATTAATGCGATTTATTCTTTAGGTTGTTATTAGGGCTTTTAATCTTGTTGGAGAAGGTCCTTCTTCAGCGCCAACCACAGCATCCACTCTTGAATCCATTCCAGATGCGCCTCCTGAAGAAGTTCGCTGTACAACTGTGACATCTCGAAGTATACGAATGAGATGGCAACCACCACCTTTACGAGCTATTCGAGGTCAACTTTTGGGGTATAAAGTATGTATAATAAAAATTCAAATGACAACTCTTCATTCATTGGCACAACCAAAATTTCTCTCTGAGAAGAGGAGTTATAATCAGTGAAAGCGGTACGGGGGAGCTAGGGAGGGCAAGGGCAGGGGCGCCGGAACGAATTTAAATCAGGGGGGAGGGGGGCAAAACATTTTTTTTAGAAAATTAAAATATATGTTCAAATAGTATAAAACAAAAACAAATCTACTATAAAGCTTTAAAAATGGATGAATCGGTTAATTGGTCGAAAATTTATATTTTTTCCATCCTCACTTTACCAAACTTTCCGTGTTCAAATCCATCTCCTGCACTTTTTTTCATTTATTTTTAATGTTATATATTTATATAATTTCCTAAGCCAAATGAAATAAAAAAAAACTCAAACAAAATAAAGCATGCCCTACAAACGATTTTTTTCTTTCTTCTAGTAGTTTTTTAACACTCAACGCCTACTTGTTCTAATATTTAAAGAGGATGAAAAAATAAAATTCAAAAAAAATGCCTCTCTATAAATAGTTCTTAATTCTGCCGATAAATGGCTGGGGAAGCCATTTTTAATCAAAAAAAATTTGACATATTTATTAGAATATTTTTCCATTTACCTTAAACATTCATTAAAAAATCAAAAAGAAATATGTAAATATTTTCTCTCTTAATAAAATTATATCTCCTAATTATTATGACAATAAATTGTTTCAGGTAATCTATCGGTCTATTGATAGTCAACCAGAAGTAAAAAGAACCTCAAATTTAGAAACAAGTCTTCATGGATTAACACCTGGACGACCTTATACTGTCAGAGTTCTTGCTTATACAGCAACAGGGGATGGGGATCCTTGTGGGCCTTTAATTTGTAGGCCTGAAGAAGAAATTCCAGGCCCACCTGCTCAGGTTATTATTATTATTTTTTTTTAAACCCTCACACTCACGCACACATGCACACAGTCTTTTCGGCAACTTAAGCCATATAAGACTAACGATAACGTATTAAGGGTCCAGGCATTCTTATTTAAGCCATTTGGATACCAAAATCATCGGACTGCCTGGGATCCGAACCCGCGACTTGGTATAGAAGGCCAGCACGCTAGCCACTAGACCAAGTCCGAGGGCAGGTTATTATTTAACACATCAGCATTAAATGTTTCAGTGGAATTTAAAGTGAAATACAAACAATATTCAGTGAAAGCACAAACAAGAGAAATGTAGAAACATTTTTTAGAGATATAAAATTCTCAAAATACATTGAAATCTAATACAGAATCGAATGAATTTCTAGATTACTTTTATATTTCTTATGAAATAAAATAAAATTTAAGCTATTATATCACTTACTATATATTCTAATATATATATATTAGAGTCATTGGGCCTAACATGAACATTTTGTAAAATTGAATCCATAAAAGGAGAGTAAGTCAGCCAAACAGAATAGCCTCTACCAAATGAAAATTCCAATAAAGGTAGGCCTAATTGATTAACTTTTATTGACATTTTCATTCGATAGAGGCTATTCACTTTGGCTGGGCCCCCCCCCCCCCCCCCCCCCCCCCCCCCCCCCCAAACCCCCCCCACCCCCCCCCCGAACACCCCTCCCGCCCCGCCCCCCCCCCACCACGACCCCCCAGGAAAAACCCCCCCCCCCACCACCCCCCCCAAAAACCCCCCCCGGGAGAGGAACCCCCCCCCCCCCCCCCCCCCCCCCCCCCCCACTTACTCTCCTTTTATTGGTGTGGTCTCCAAACTTTTTATCTCGTAGACCACTTGTCAGGTTCATCGGTTTTGGGTAGACCCTTAGCTAATATAGCATTTTTTGAAAATTCATCAACTTCAAATGTGTTTTAACTGTAGTGAGGTGTAGAAGAAAAAAGAAACACACTTATTTTTATATTTATATTAATGAAAATTACTTACCGCTTTTTAGTGGGAGGGATGAACCTGGTGCTTTGATAATAAATATTCAAAATTTGGTTTCAATTTAGTGAGATTTAATCTTCAATCTCCTCGGGTAAAGATGTCCAGTTTGTTTGTTTTTTTAATTAGAAGATTGACAACCGCGGTGAAACCTTTTTCCACTAGATATGAAGACGGAAAAGTAATTAAAAACTTTCTGGCGATATTCCAATAAGTAACAGGTATATCTTTTTTAAGTCAGAATAGGTGATATCCGTTTCTAAACAGTACCTTAAATTATTCGTTACTGGTTATTCCAATCAGTTCCTCTTGTAATAATATTTTATGAGATGTATTAATTCCATTAAAGGACCCTTTGTAGGTCAGCGACACCTCTGGGGGTCGATATGGACCCCTTTTGGAATCACTGGTCTAATCGTTCGACAGGCACCTCTCTCATCGATATTATTTTCTAAAATTGTATAGAATACCTAATTTTTTGGTCAAATATTTCCGGACTTGGTTAAATTTTTGTTTCAATAATAACAAACATTTCTTTTAAAAATTTTTATCTATTCCTTAAGATAAGTCTCAAAATAGTAAAACAGTTCTAATATTGATATTTATCAAAATAAATATTTTCTTTAATATAAAAGATGGAGCAACTTCATCCATCTATTATTTTTTCTTTAAAATTAAATTTCTTTTAGTGTTTTAATTTTCCTTTATTTTCAGATAATAGCTCTCTCCATAACTTCTGATTCAGTATTAGTGGCCTGGTCTCCTCCTACTCAACGCAATGGTCGACTTATTAGATATACAGTTTTTGTACAATCAGGACAAGATCTTCGAAGAGAATCAACTTCCCCTGAACATAATCATTTTGAGGTATAATATTTGATAGGAAGCGAATCGATCTTAATCATTATGTATCTTTAAAAAAATATTTTTGTACCATTCGACATGTACAGTGAGGGTCAATATTAAGTCCCACCCATGCGTTTTCTTCGTTCGATTATTTCATTGTTTTTAAAAAAGTACTATATATTTTTAATGGATACTTTAATGGTTCAAACCTAGAAAATTTCCAATAAAGATTTTCATTTTCTTTTATAAAAACAATGAAATAATCACAAGTAGAAAAGGCATGGGTGGGACTTAATATTGTCCCTCACTGTACTTAGGTTGGTGCTATCTTCAGGCTTTGTAGCTCAATCAGAAAAAGTTCAAATAATTTCTCATCTGGCATAAGATGTTCACTCGGCAATGTTTTTATCTGGCATTAGCAACAATTTTAACTTTCTCTGACTGAACTAAAGATTCCGAGGATGGATGTAGCTCTTATTATGTAAACGAACTTTTGTTGGAAATGATATATACATATATGTTGTTTGTAAATGGCCATAAGGAAAATCAAATATTAATTATAAGGACCATCGGGCAAAAAAAATAATACTTATGCGTATTATCCGTTTAATTGTAAATATTTCGATTCCAGTGATATAGAATCATCTTTAGTACAATCAACAGATGTTTTGCAAATCTTTACTTTCTCCCATCCAATATGACAAAATAGCTGAAAGTAACGATTTGCACCGTTGATTGTACTGAAGATGATTCCAAATCACTGGAATCGAAATATTTACAAATAAACGCATAATAAGCAGAAGTATTTATTTTTTGGCCAACGCTCCTTATAATTAATATTAATACATATATATACGTGTTTGAAGATAAAGTAAATCTCAACAATAAAAGCGACTTAACCCGAGACACTTTATCTTCACGTACATCCATTTGCGCAAGCCTTCAGGAACATGTATATACTGAATCTATATTTATATAAATTGAAGGGGGTCGACGAATATAGTGCTAACCCACAAATATACCTATAGTTCTGAGATATTTCAATTTTAAACTTTGGAAACAAACAAAACACCAATAGGAAGTTTGTTTGTTTGCTACTGTCAGAGTTCTCTAATGGCAATATCAGGCTGAGAAACAAATTGTGCCACTAGTAGAAGAGACCTCTGCACAATTGATGGTGCTGGTCGGGTTTGACATAATTGTGGGTTAGCACTATCTGCAGCCGACCCCTTCAATTAAACTCCTGCGAAATTTAATTTTTTTTTGTTGAACAAATGTTTATCTGCCAACCAAAGTATATTTTAAAGTTGTAATCCTCTATGGACCATCTAGAGGGCCTATAAAATTTAATATAATTTACTTATGTCCAAAAGAAATTTTATTACATTTAGTTATAAAAATTTTATAATTTGGCTTTAATACAATATATAAATAATATATAACTAAATTATATCAAGTTTTATAGGCCCTGAAAATGGTCCGTAGAAGAATGAAACCTTAAAATGTATATTAGTTGGACGACAAACAATTGTTCAATAAAAAAAAAATATTCGCAAGAGTTTAATTTCTATATTCTATATATATAAGCTTATAGGGCATTCCACGCCAAATCGAACGGTTTGAAAAATTTTAATTTTTGATTTCGTCCATTTTTTGATATTTTATAGTACCCCTTAAAAAACCCCTTCTGGTAAATTTTTAAATATTTTGATCATCGGTTCAGATTTTGAAAAACTCCTCTTTTTTGGGTTATTTGCTCATAACTCATACAAAAATGGTCTGATTTCCATCTTTTTTTTTTTTTTTTTTTTTTGAAATTTTGGTTTTTTTTTTTTGTGTAGTTTTCAAGAAAAAATACAATTAATTTTCTTTGAATAATTTTTCTGTGTCATTTTTAAATTTCAAAATTTTTGTCATTTTCTGAAAATCATGCATACTTCGATTTTCCTGAAAATTTTTGGTAACAAACAACTATTCAATCCACAACTTTTCAGGCGGCTCCGGCCATGGGTATTCCATGGCTACTATTTTTTTTCGAATTTTGAAAACTTGAAAAATTTTTTTTTCCTATTAATTAATCATTTTTAAAAAACAGTAGCGACCAGAACCGCCTGGAAAGTTGTGAAATGAATAGTTGTTTGTTTCCAAAAATTTTCAGGAAAATCGAAGTATGTATGATTTTCAGAAAATTGCAAAAACTTTGAAATTTATTTAATATATATATATATTTTATCTCCAAAAAGAGTTCGACTTTTAATTAGCTTTGAATATCTAAATTTTACATTGAATTCATCGTTCTTACTTAATAATTTAATTGTAAAAATAATAAATAAAATCAGCTTTTTTTTATTTTTGTCCTTTTTAGACAAAATATTTCAGTCTTTATTAGGGGATTAATTTAATAAGAACTATGTTTTATTTAGGTTCGACGACTAGACGAACAAACAACCTACACTTTCTGGGTAACTGCATCCACTTCAGTGGGCGAAGGCCCCCCCTTCGGTTCGTACCTCAGCTAAGCCAAATTCTCGAGTACCAGCTCGAGTTGCTACATTTTCCGGCTTGGGCATTAGAGCAGCTAAAGGAACTACAGCTACTTTACCTTGTCTATCGGTTGGATTGCCAGCTCCAACTCGAAGTTGGAGAGGACCAAATGGCGAAACTTTGCCAGCACGCTCCGATGGCAGTCTTGTTCTCGGGCCCCTCGAATCACATCACACAGGTGAGGAATCGATTATTTATGTTTTTATTAAAAAAAAAAATTTATTTTTTTATTTTTTAGGGAATTATTCCTGTTTTGTACGGAATGTTTTTGGGGCTGACGAGGCTTGGCATCATCTCAGTGTCTCTTTATCCCCGATCGCTCCTGAATTGGAAGTGGCAACTTCTTCGACATCCACCTTAACTCTTAATTGGCGGCTTCGAGATAATGGCGGATCACCAGTCACATCATATACTCTTAGCTATCGTCCAGTAAAACTTCAAAGTATATATTTGCCTATACAGAAATCTATTGTTTTGCGCGCTCGAGATTACGAGATTATTGTTTTTACATACCACCTCAAAAGTGGACTTTAGCTGGCACCGTATGTACTCAAAACAATAATCTCATATTCATTTTAAATATTATATGAAATACAGTAATGTGCCAGCCATGTTTTGAATACGATCGCTTTTTTTAAAAATAGATCCCTTTTATTCATTTAACGCCAGCCTGATAATGTTTACTCATACATATGTGAATAGATCAACAAAAGCATCCCAAAATCTTTCTGATCCTAAAATAAAAATTAATATAAAATTGTCGAATTTTGATCTTAACGGATTTAAACTTCTGGGCTCTTGAGGAGAGGCTAAAAAAATAGAGTTCAATTTTGATTAAATATTGGAGAAACTATATCTTGAAAGAATTTGGATTTTGTTTTGAATATTCGATTCCAATATTCAATTAATTTTTAAAAATACAGAGAGAGTAAAGATTAATATTAGCCTTGGTGTAGTGGTAAGCGTGCTGGCCTTCTGTACCAAGGGTCGCGGATTCGCATCCCTCCTCATGCCACAAAAATTTATTTCAATTTAATTGGCTATCAATAAATTGAAATAAATAGAGACAGGGTCAGTAGCGTAACTAGGTGAGGGCAAAGGGGGCGCCCCCTCCGCCGCATCAAGCCTTTGGCGCCCCTCAATACCGACATAGGCGCCCTAGGGCATCTAAGATATAGTCCAGGGACGGTGATTTTATCATATTCTTTTCATAGATTTAAATAGGATATGGAAATGCAGGCAGCAAAACACTCTCGATACTCTGTGAACGTTCAGTCGTTTCGGGTAAAATTTATTCACCCATCCTCAGTGAACAGTTCTAATGAGAGAGAGTTAAGTCTGTATAATGATACATAGATGACATTATTTATTCTATGTATTCTATTTAGATAATATGATGATATATATCGAGGTATTTTGAATACTATTATCTTTTTCAAATAATAGATCTCGAAAAATATTTAGCTATAAAAACAACGTTTTTAAATATTATAAGAAATTTTAAAACCTGAATATATATATCATCATATTATCTAAATAGAATACATAGAATAAATAATGTCATCTATGTATCATTATACAGACTTAACTCTCTCTCATTAGAACTGTTCACTGAGGATGGGTGAATAAATTTTACCCGAAACGTCTGAACGTTCACAGAGTATCGAGAGTGTTTTTCATTTTGGCTGCCTGCATTTCCATATCCTATTTACATATATTTCCAGCCATTAAATATTATTATTATATCTTTTCATAGATTGTCTAAAAAATAGATAGGTAGTTTCCTTTTAAATTATATTAAAACTTAAACAAACGGCGCCCTAGTTGAGCTTCGCCCCCTCCGTTTTCTAAGGCTAGTTACGCCGCTGGACAGGGTCTAAAAGGCCTCTGATGCCTAAAAAGACCTTAAATAAATTATAAAAAAAAAAGATTAATTTTTTATATATCCCATTATTTTCAGGAAATATTAATAGCGTAAATCAAAGGATTGCTGTAATTTTAAATTTATATTTTATAATGAAAGTTAATAAAACTATGTGATTATTTTTCCTTGATTTTTAGCTGAAGTAACAAATGAAAATGAAGATTCTTGGTTGGAGTCTCATTTGGATTCAGATTTGAATTTCTATCGGTTAAAAGGATTGAGATGTGGTTGTGCCTACGAATTACAACTGCGTGCTAGTAATTCAGTGGGTGATGGACCATGGAGTGCAATTGTCGCCCGATCTACATCAGGTTCAGTTCCATTGCCTCCACCTGCTTCTGAAGCACTTACTGCCAACGGATCAGCTATCATTCTCGACTTGGAGGTACTTAATTGATCGTTTAAGAAAATAGGAATAACAAATGGTATTATTATTATTATGGAAGTTTTTAATTATAGATCACATTTTAAATTAATTATTTATTAGAGTGAGGTGGATAGCTGAGTAGATCTTGTAGTAAGGAAGAAAGAAAAGAGCGATTGCAGCTAAGGTTATTTCGTTTATTAATCGCTTCAAGCCGACGTTTCGGTCAGTTATACGACCATCATCAGGGCTGAAGCGTGTCAACAAAATTCCTCAAAATGTTGACACGCTTCAGCCCTGATGATGGTCGTATATCTGACCGAAACGTCGGCTTGAAGCGATTAATAAACGAAATAAACTTAGCTGCAATCGCTCTTTTCTTTCTTCCTTAATTATTTATTAAAAATATAAATACTGTACAACGTTTCGACTGCTTATTCTGCAGTCGCTTTCAAGCACTGCTCCAACTTAAGCGAACTAAACTCTTAGGGACCACATAGAGACTGTAGATGGCGCTGACTTCGTTGTATATAAAGAGCACGTAGAGGTTAGTTCACTTGACCCCCCCCCCGTCGGAGGAAGTGCACAGTACTTGAAAACGACTGCAGAATAAGCAGTCGAAACATTAAACAGTATTTATATTTTTAATAAATAATTATTAACAAAATATGGTCTCTAATACAAACCACAAAAGCTTTAATAAACACGATATGATATTATTGACGAAGTTTACAAAAACTCTTTTCCGTCATCATTCCAGCTTTTCAAATATAAATTATTTTCTTTTTTAGGCTCTAATTTAGTGCAGTTTTCAATAAATTCTACAATATTTAGTAACAAATATTTATAAGAGAGAACTGAAAGGAGAAATTGAGTATTTTCCAACTAACACTCACCTGGTATTGGATTTTCTTTCAGGCTTGGGGTGCTGGCGGATGTCCACCAAGGCAATTCACTATTTCTTATCGAGAAAGACGAGGACTTCTTTGGACTTCTCTTGAAGAAGTAATCGGAATGGGAGGCGAATTCGTTTTGGCTCCTTTAGTTCCTGCCACTTGGTATCATGTTCTTATGGAAGCCCATACGGAAACAGGCAAAGTAAGAAGAACTGATCTTTCTTTTATCATATTTTATATTATCAAAAAACAAATAATCGATAGCTATAAATTATTCAAGTTTCCTCTCTTAAGCCTTAAATGTTTTCATTTTCTTCTGTTAATTTTCTTATAAGATTCTATTTTTTAAAAATAAATTTTTTTTTTTAGGTTCGTCACGAATACGTGATATCTACTCTGCCTCCAGGCCCTCTTCCCGAAGATGCAGTGGCTGCTGCAGCCGCAGCTGAAGCTGCTGGACTCGGGGATCTTGATTGGTCTCGACTTTTGACCCATGCTATTCCAGCTGTATCTGCCTGTATATGTCTAGCCAGTGCAGCTGCGTGCGGATGTGTTTTAGTAGCTCGTAGACGACGACGACGTAGACAAAGACGAGCGAGTACAAAAAGCACGGCAAAAACATTGGCGGAATTACAAAATGAAAGGAATCGTGATGTGAGTGGGACACCATCAGCAGCTGTTGCTGCAGTGCAGGGTGAACAAATGTATTCACCTTGCCCCGGGCGCAAAGGCTCTAAGCCAAGTTTGGAAAAGGTACGTAAAAGTAGAAGTTTACACAATATTCTATTCTTTACATAAGTAAAATCTTGGCCTTGATTCACTCACTGGCTAAATAAATTTTAGAATGAATACTAAATAAAATAAACTCAGAAGTATATATATATAAATTGCTAGAATTAAATTGGGAAAATTCAATTCAATTATAAAGAAAGGGCAGTAGCCAAGGTTGAAAGAAACCCTTTTAAAGTGTCTGTTTGTTTGATTAATGCCCAATTGCAGCGTTTGACTTTTAAGCCTCTCTTTACTAGGTGTTACTTAAAGAGTATCTTAAATAGCTGTTCGTTTGCACCGGAATATTTTAACCATGGAATAATACAGGACTTAAAAAATAAGCAACATGTCAACGTTGTAAATTTTAGTAATATGGTGATTTCTTTTTAATTTAATAATTTTTTCTTTTTAAAATTGATATAGATGTTTTGTTTATTATTTGAATATTCTTAAATTAAATTAACTACATATGCCCTCGGGGTTTGGTGTAGAGGTTAGCGTGCTAACCTCGTATACCAAAAGTCGCGGGTTCGGACCCCAGGCAGTCCGATGATTTTTATTTAAGCCATTTGGATACCAAAATTTTTAAAATTTTTTTTTAACATAAATCGAACACCATATTATATTTCTTTAGAAAAAGAGATTTTATTATCTATTAAATTATATTTAAATTTCATTATGATGTAAAAATATAATAACTTAGCTCTAAACGAGGCTTAACTCGTGCGGCGCAACTGGGCAATAATCTTTTAAACAAAATAAAAATTAAATAAAAGCAACTTGTGTTTTCTTTCTTGGACGAACCTGTCACATTTCGTCCAAGAAAGATAACACAAGTTGCTTTTATTTAATTGTATTAATTTGGACTGCATCCACCAATTTATCAAAATAAAAATTTTTATTCAGAGTTGCTTCTAGACTTTTAACCTTGATTGCTTCTCTTTATATAAAATTTTTTCATTAAATTTTATTAATCAATTGATATTGATATAATTGCTAAAATTAATTTTATTGCCTTAATTATTAAAGCCATATGACATAAATTTTTATTTTTCATTTTTAGGCGCCTTCACAGCAATAAATAATGAATCGATGCGATATATTTCATTGTCTGTCTTAATGTATGTTAAAAAATAAAAACAATTCATTAATGAATTTGGAAATATATTGGCTTTATTAATCTTACTTTGAAGGCGCCTGAATATTTCCAATATAAAAAAAATTAATATTTTTCGATCGATTTCTTTTTTTTTAAATTCTATTACAATACCCCATATGGCTCTCAAAACATTCATTTGCTCTGTAAGTATATGATGACTTTTATAATTGTTGGATGTGTATTTTAAAATTATTCTTCTTCGGCCTTAGGCCAGTTCTTTTTTCTAATTAACTGTCTTTGGCTTCTTTTTTAGTTAAATCATGGCAAAGAAAATACTAGAACTGGGGCAACTAACAACATAGGCAAATTCAATGATTCAGAACAGTCTAAAATATTTGCTATACAGTAAATTAATAAAGTTTTCTACAAACTTGAAGATAAACCTCGTTCCAGAATTAATCAAAAATTACAGTAATTAATGTTGAGAGTTGCTAGACCATTAAGTTGTTCCTGACTCATTGTCGATCTTAGAAAAAAACCGAATGGGGAAAAATATTATTGAATTTTTTGCTACTTGGTATAATTGCTGTCTAGTTTTAAATATCGTTCAGCTATATTGACTAAATTGAGATTGCTAATATTGCGAGGCCTCGGGACCGTCACCCCCTCAATAACAATAAAATGTATGTCTTCAGGTGATAGATAGTGAGACGTTGATACCATAAAGATTTTTATTTTTAAACCAAATAATTTTAGTTAAATAGTTTTCGAGATCTAATAAGATATTAATATACAATTAATGGTTGACAACTCATAGAAATATTTTTGGTCCACCAAAAAATAAACATGCTCATAAAAATTGTCGAGTTTCAGTCGACTCAACAATTTAGTTGGGTTGTCTTGAAATCGTGATGCATTATTAATTTATAACCACCTCAATGGTTCAGTTGTTGGGGAATCGTGTTGTATGCACACTAAGGTGGTCCTTATTTTGAACTTTTTCGAATTTTTTTCGACGCTAGTCCTAAATCGGTTCCAAATATATAAAAAAAAATTTCTGCAATATTTCAGCCCTTAATATTAATATTAACCCGTCTCCCACGGCAGTAAAAGTTTTAAATGGAAATAACATAGGAAAAGTTCTTTTGTGTCTTTAAAATTTTGTAACTCATAAACGGAACAACCTCTTGGTAAGAACATAACATATTCTTATAGGAAATTTAACTCTCTACCAAAAAGGTCTTTTATGGTTTGTAGCTTACTCTACTGGTTCAAAAGTTATTCGAGGTCAAAGACAAAGCATAAAAGACCTTTTTGGTAGAGCGTTAAATTTCCTATAAGAATATGTTATGGTCTTACCAAGAGTATGTTCCGTTGATGAGTTACAAAATTTTAAAGACTCAAAAGAACTTTTCCCATGTTATTTACATTTCAAACATTGGCTGGGTCGAGGGTTCGGATCCTATGCATTCCGATGATTTTATTTGAGCCATTTGGATGGCTTAAACCATTTAAGCATCATTTAATATGAATGCCTAGATGTCAATATATATTTTCATAATAACGGTTATCGTTTAAAGTCTTATATGGCCTAAGTTGCCGAAAAGACTCTCTGTATCGCAGATTAATTATATCAGGATAGGTGAAAAAGTGAAGAAAATCTGCAGCTAGTTGTATTTCATTATTTACTTATAAAAAATAATGAAATACAACTAGCTGCAGATTTTCTTCACCTTTTCACCTAACCTGATTGAACTACCAGCTATAAGCCCTACGTATCTGATTAATTATATATATATATCAACTTTGTAAGTGTTAATAATCTGTGGTTTGTATGTGTGTGTGAATGGGAAAAAAGTGTGAATGTTTTTAATTTAAAAAAAAAAAAAAAAAACGTTGGCTGCTGTTGGGGCGGGTTATTATTAAAATTAACAGCTGAAATTTGGAACCGATTTAGGACTAGCGTCGAAAAAGTCCAAAATAAGGATCACCCTAATGTACACACTTTCTTTTGTATTTGGGCATTGATTAAATAATATAATCTCGAAAGAGTTACAGTTCAAACACATTTTTCTAGAAATGTTAAATAGGTTAGTCTATGCATCTGCTTAACGTTCAATGCATATCAAATAAAACCCAACAGAAATATAAAAATCTCTTGCCATGTCAAAATTGAAGAGAAGCCATTGAAGCATGTATTTTTTTAAATTTATTGTTTAATTTTAGGATTTATAATAACATCCGAATCCAGTTGGTGCTTGTGTCTAGGAGAAACTTGGCCAAGACTACGAGATCTGCCCTTATGCGACGTTTTCATTGCCGGGCGGTGGCGGTGGTTCTGGGGGTGCAATGGTTTATTCTCTTCAGTTGGCGACACTTCGACAACATGAATGTTATTCGGGAAGTGGAGAACCACCATCGCCACCTTTGCCACCGCCGCCGCCGCCTGGCATCGATTCCGGAAGTCCACATCATCGGCGAAGTTTGGAAGCCGGATCTAGTACAGAGTCAGCGGAAGCATCACCTCAGCCAAGTGGTCCAGCGCCAGCCACAGTTCAACATAGGTCTAGGAGATCTACTCCTACAAGGTAACAAAATTTTTCCTTATTTAAACAAAAATATACAAATATAATTATTATTATTCAGCTTAATGAATATTAGGATATAAAAGGAACAGAACTCCGAAACAAATTGAAAATTTTATTGAAACAAACATTGAAAACAAAGAAAAATATATGCCATTTACCATACCATACTTGCCATTATTTGGTTTTGAATATGACTCCATACGGATGGGGGCCATCACGTTTAGCACATTCTTTCAGAATGAAAGCTTCCATCACCCTGACCATCTGACTGCCCTTGACTTCTTCTCATGGGGATACTTGAAGAGTAAAGTGTTCGCTACACGTCCACATACCGTGGCTTACTCAAGGAAAGGATACGTACAGCTGTGGAGGAGATCCCATTGAACGTGCTGGATCAGGTGATGGAAGCTTTCATTCTCAAGGAATGTGCTGAACTTGATGGCGACCATCTGTATGATGTCATAATCAAAACCAAGTAATGGCATGTATGGTATGGTAAATGGTATATATTTTTTTTTCTTTGTTTTCAATGTTTGTTTCAATAAAATTTTCAATTTGTTTCGGAGTTCTGTCCCTTTTATATCCTATTATTCATATGATGCCGGACCCTATATATATATATAATACTGGTTCATCGAAAAAGGTGGACGGGATTTCGAAGAGTAATAAAAACCGTAATACAAATGGTAGAATATTTATTTATACATCAAAAGACACAGAAAATCTTAAACTTTTTTATGTACTCTAAAAAGTTTCGATGTGTGCTCCCCCCGTCGCACGACAGACATCTAGCCGATAATCAATCTCCCGCCTCGTGTTTTGAAGGATTGCAGGAGTCACAGTTGCAATGGCTGCGTAAATTCTTTCTTTCAGATGCTAAGATCACAATTTTTTCCGCATAAACGATGTTCTTAGTAGCCCTAAAAGAAAAATCCAAACGTCAAATCAGACTTCTAGCGCCACAAAATAGACCATTCCTTCCAAGATCCTTTATTTTTTCTTTTTTAGAGTACATAAAAAAGTTTAGGATTTTCTGTGTCTTTTGATGTATAAATAACTATTCTACCATTTGTATTACGGTTTTTATTACTCTTCGAAATCCCGTCCACCTTTTTCGATGACCCTGTATATCGCCTGCTCAGAACCATATTAGCGAAAATCCGAAAATTCTATTTTTGAGTTAAGCCTACGAAACGTTGCTAAAACGTCTTCTCTTTTAAGTGTCAAAGTGGCGAAAATATATTTCCATTCTTTGCTATTGATTCTGGCCTAATCATTTGTTGCCCGTCTATTTAAATGTATATGTTTACAAAACTCGCAATCGCCTTTTCTCGAATTGTTGAATTTGGTACTTTCGCCACTATGATTCTCAGCAGGCGATATGTTCTGGAAGGTTTCCGCGACTGTTTGTATGGGTCTAGTCATTTCATAAAATATATTTTTTACTTTCTTGAGAAGTACGATTATTAATTTCCAATTTTTTTTTTTAAGACATGAACGTGGTCGAAGTGGTCCTCCAATGGCGCTACCAGTTATGCCGCCCGCAGGCTTTTCTGACAGTAGAGAATTCTCCGAAGCAGAATGTGATCGAGGTGGAGTCAGTGGAGCAGGAGCATCTGCCAGTGGGACGAATGTCGATATCAATTCAGATTTGGACCAACAATTATCAACAATGGCCAAAAGGTGATCATAAAATTATTATTAAATGCAAATTGTGATCTTTGAATCCAACGTTATCTTATTATATTTATTCATAATTAAATAAATTATGCGAAAAATAAAGAAATACTCCCGTAAAAAATCAATATGATTTTTTAATATACGTTATTTTTTTCATTCTTGGTTATATAATTAATTATTCATATAAAACAGTTTGATTATATTCATTTTTGATCTAAATACTAAATTGTTAGATCTAAAAGAATAATTAATTTTCTTTTATTTCTATTGATGGTCTAAACTATAATTCTAATATTTTGTGCAGATAGTACGAAATGGAAAAAAATTTCCCGCAGAACGTTGTTTTAAAGGTAAAATGATTTTCACGGAAAAAATTTTGCTAGAGAAAAAAAAAATATAAATTAGGAGGGGACGGGAGCCTTCCCGGGAGACAGCAGCCAGGTAAAATAAAAAACGTTATGTTCTGTCACCAACGTTTCGATTTGCTGTTCCAGTCGCATAGTTAGTTGTTGGAAGGTCTTGTTCATTGCACTTTTTAAAAACGATGCAAATTTTTACTGACATGTTTATGCATGATAATAATATACAGTACCACACCACCTGTACTTATTTTTGACAATTCTGCTTGCCCTGAAGATGAGTGAGACTAGCGCTCGAAACGTCGGTGACAGAACATAACGTTTTTTATTTTACCTGGCTGCTGTCTCCCGGGAAGGCTCCCGTCCCCTTCTAATTTAAATCTCTACAGCCATCAAATTCAACAATTTATCAAAAAATATAAATTATAACGGAGTATTTATTTATTTTTTCAAATTTAATTCCTTTTAAGAAACTCTACATATCCAAAATCATAAACACATATCATTATTTTTTTTTAATTCTAAATGATGTTTTGATTCTGCAATATTTTTGTAAAACTCAAAAATTAATTTCTTCTTGATAATCATAAAACGCTTGTTAAAGTTCACTTTCTCTCTTCTTAGGGAAAGTGAAATAGCACCCTAAATTATGCCAAAATAAGGAAAATTTCTCTCTCCTAAAGAAAGTGAACTCTAAGAAGCGTTTAATTATTTTTGATAGTAAGTTATTACTATAATATTTAATAATAAGATATTTATTATTTTTTTATTAGTAATTTAGCTTTCGCTTATTTTAATTTGGCTTTAAATTTCATTTATTTGCTTGTAATAAGCTTCTTATTATTTTTGCAAAATGTTCCAAAAAAAGTTTCCTAGCTTTTTTTTATTGCAATTTTCACCTCTTTTTAATTTATTTTCTTTGCTCAAAGAAATTTATTTGTATTATTATTAATTTATTTTAAGAGAATATTTAAATCAGGGCATTAATAATGTTCCCAAATTATTTTTTCTTACAAAAATTCAATTTTCTTGTATTAGCGGCGTCACTAGGGGACGCAAGACGGCTGCTGAAACTCTAGCTACGCCACTGCCCAGATCGATAATGCTTCAAAAAAAAAGGTCTGTTCAAATTTCGAGACTGCTATATTATTTCGACAGGACAAGATTAAATTTCTAAAAATAAAAAAAAACAAGGGAAAAAAAGGAAGGGAAATGTTGTCTATATATAAAACGTACCTCAAATTAATAAAATAGTATTTTCCCATTATTCAAGGGATTGATTAATAAATATGGCAGAAACTTAAAAATTAATTTTGGCAAATACTATTGAAAAACCGATATATGAATAAATCCCAACCCGCGAATGAACAAAATACTAACCCTGATTTAAACTAACAAGACCCATATTCATAAATGCTTCTAAGAAAAATTCTAATTTTAAGGAAATTGATCTTATTTCTTTCTTAAATAATTTTTAAGTATATTAGAGGATTCCTTGGAAGTTTATTAACTGGAATGAGAGGTCAGAATCATCTCAACCAGTGGTTCCCAACCATTTTTGATGTGCGGCCCTCTTTTTCCGTAAAAAAAAACTCTGAGGCCCAGTGTATATATATATACAATAATTTTATATGAATATATATAATTTTTATCTTTTCTTAGACGCCGCGGCCCAGTTCCGATCAGCCCGCGGCCCTCAACTGGACCGCGGCCCACGGGTTGGGAACCGCTGATCTAAATTAATAAAATGATCAATTTGATCTATGTAAAATAAAATACAATATCAAAATAATTCATATACCTGGTATATATATACGGTTAATGAAAATAGTAATTTAAATACATATATATACTGTATTTATATAATTAAATATTTATTAATTCATATACCCGAAAAAATAAGGGTGTGCCGCCGGGAGTTATTTTTTCGGATATATGAATTAATAAATATTTAATTATATAAATTTCCGTTTCGCGGCTCACATACGCGATATACATAATCTTAAATATTATATATAATTTCTTATTTACATATATGTACTGTATATGTACTTTTATATAGGGTGAATCACGGAAAATGGACGTTTTTCTAGAAAGTAGATCAAAATAAAAAAATTATTTGCATAGAATGAACCATAAATTCTACCATTTTTAATGCCTATGAGCGCAAAATTATGGCTGACAAATGATGACCCATTTTCCCGAACACAAGTGGAAAGGGTCATAAATGTATATAATTTTAAAACACCACCATAACGCTGTCTTTTCGGCAAGGATGTAGGGAGGAAAAACAAAAACAAGATTTTTTTATTTTTCCCCAATTTAGTTTTATTCCTAATATTTCAAAGGCACAAAGGCTCTTCTTCTTCAGAGGAAACTGAAAAAATCATAATGTTAACAAAAAAAAATATTTATAATAGTTTACAATTTCAATATTAGGGTAAAGACATTGTTGTACCTCATATTACACTCCGTTAACATTACAATTACAGCCAAGGTTTTGCTGCATCAAGAAATCCATGAAATTGTAAACTATTTTAAATATTTTTTGTTAACATTATGATTTTTTCAGTTTCCTCTGAAGAAGAGGAGCCTTTTGCCTTTGAAATATTAGGAATAAAACTCAATTGGTGAAAAATAAAAAATCTTGTTTTTGTTTTTCCTCCCTACATCCTTGCCGAAAAGACAGCGTCATGGTGGTGTTTTGAATATATGTTTCTCGGCATCACTCATTAATCTTCAACCAGTATAACATTTTATTTAAATAATTTTCGAAATCTATTCATTTGAATATGAATATTAAATAAATATATAAATACCTCCATTCGGATTTGTCTAAACATACATTTGTTAAATATTATTTTATACAATCGAACTGAAAAATATGATTCACAAATAATTACAAAATGAAAAAGAAATATGAAAGATTGCTGCAGAGGAATTTGACAGATAAACAATTTAATCTATCTCTTTATAATCAAATCCAAGCCATATCTTTATTTATTAGCCCACGGATATTATTTAGACCCCTACACAAGAGCGATATTTTACCACTGTGCTATGCCCAAGAACGAGCAAGATGATAGTTTGAATGAGCTTTTTGACATGTTATATTCAAATGCTTAAAAATTGAAGAAGATAGGGTTATTAAAAATCTATCTTTTCTTATTAGTTCTATTAATTATGATTATTATTCCATATCTTTGAACACCGACGTCTCATTCTGGTTAAGAAACTTCCAAATAATTTTTAAGCATCTAGAGAATTTAAGAAATTTTTAACTTAAAAAATTCTTAAGAAAAAAATAAAAGTGAATGCCTAGTTTTTTTCTTACAAACTTTATAAATACGGGTCTCAAAGACAAAAAATTTTTATTTTTTTAAAATATATATTTATTTATTTTTAAATAACTCCATAAGAAATGAATGTTTTGAAATTTGTCAGCCCTCACGAGTGTTATCTGTACTGTGTGCAGGTATAGACGACATCGCAGCGCCGGGGCTGACAAACATCATTACACCATCCATGTGTGAATCATTTTTTGGGACATTTTTTGATATCAATTGCCAAAATCAAAATATCATTTCAACTATATAACATCTCATTAAAAATCTCTATTTCATTTGTGATCATCATCATCATCATCAAAAAAGAGAACGAGAGGAAATTAAAAACGCGAAGCGTAAAAAATATATAGAGAAAAGATCAAAATATCCGAAGATGCTATAAGCAGTGCAAGATGTGATAATTGTGCCAAATATCTTAGAGAAAATCTATTTGTTTTATAATAAAATAATAAACTCAAATCATTTTGTTTATTTTTAATTTTTTTTAGTAAATTTTTAGTTATTAGAAACTGGTTCCCAGTAAAATCTAATTCTTGAATTAAGAATTTTGGAGAATTGAATTTTATATAGTTTTAACGGGGATTGAGGACTAGATATAAACTGCTTGTTTTTTTTTTTTTTTTTTTTAATTTTGAAATTAGTGATTTTTTTTTTTGTTTTTTAATTGAAAAAAAGTACTTCAGTAAAGTACTAGTACTCGAAGTCTCCCAAAGACGAGTTTTAGCGCAATTATTTTTTTTTATTTATTGTTTTAATAAGCCTCCACTACCTTGACCCATATACAAATAAATCTTCCTATATTTAAAAAATTAAATATATACTATTTCCGGTAAAAAAAAATAATTGCGCTAAAACTCGTCTTTGGGAAACTTCGAGTACTAGTACTAGTACTAGTACTAGCAATTATTTTTTTTACCGGAAATAGTATATATTTAATTTTTTAAATATAGGAAGATTTATTTGTATATAGGCCAAGGTAGTGGTGGCTTATTAAAACAATATACGTTATATTATTTTGATTATATTTTTGGCTGCAACTGTAGGCGATGGCATCCCACCATTATCTTCAGGCCTAAAAATAAGAATACAGACAATGTACAGTGAGGGACAATATTAAGTCCCACCCATGCGTCTACTTGTAATTATTTCATTGTTTTTAAAAAAAATATTATATATGTTTTAATGGAAACTTTCAACCTAGAGGATTTCCAATAAAGATTTTCATTTTCTTTTATAAAAACAATGAAATAATCACAAGTAGAAAAGGCATGGGTGGGACTTAATCTTGACCTTACTGTACGTACATACAAATTTATTTTTTCTCTCTCTAGGAACTAATTTTCAATATAGGTTGCATGCATATATATATATATTTTGTGAGCTTTCTTAATAAAGAATTTGTTATTATAATTAGAGAGAGAAAAAATAAATTTGTATGTACATTGTCTGAATTTTTATTTTTAGGCCTGAAGATGTTAGTGGGATGCCATCGAAACTGCTGGCTAGTGTTGCAGCCAAAAATAAAATAAAAATAATATAGCGTATATTGTTTTAATAAGCCACTCACTACCTTGGCCCATATACAAATAAACCTTCCTATATTTAAAAAATTTAGATGAAAAATTGTACAATCCCACATTTATTATATATTTAATATTTGAAAGAAATCATTAAAACGAATTTCGAGAAAATTGGAAAAAAAACTAAAAAGGTACATCAGTAAAGTACTAGTACTCGAATTTTCCCAAAGACAAGACCTAATTTCAAATTCGTACCGAAAATAGTATTTATTTAAAATTTGAAAAAAATCGTTAGAGCTGTTTTCGAGAACTGATGTGATTAGAAACAAACATGCATTGCTTGTTTAATAGTATAAAATAAGATAATATTATTTTTATGGGAAAGACCCATTTTAAATTAATGTATCAAGGGGTGTAGAGTAGAGATGTGTTGATAAAATAGTAAACAAGAAGATGCAGTCAGCAAATTTTCATTATTAGGAGCCACAGCAAACGTTTGGACCGAACCGAACCTTGTTTCCTTTTTTATCAACACATTTTAAATTAATATTCAAATTATTTCTCGATCTGATTATTAATAATTCTTCTTTGAATTCTCCAAGATTCTCAATTCGATAACATAAGATAAAATAGATAGTCCAAATATAAATATATATATATAATATAAAAAATAATAAAAACTTTAAAAGTGAGAAATATTTTTTAAGAAGATTTAGGGTTTATATTATAATAATTAGTTTCCTGTTTTAATAAGCGGAAATGAATTCAATTAATTCAAGGGACCTTCATAAAGAATCCATTCCCGGCTCAATACTTTCAAACATAAAATAAATTAATGTTTTCTTTTTAAAATTTGCATAAAATTTTAAACTTTTTCAATAATAAAAATTAAAACAGGAATACTAACAATCAAAAAAAATTTAAAGTTTTTGTTATTTTTTCACCATAGAATTCAAATAATTTGAAATTAGTAAAAAAAATTCTATCGTTAGATTTAATTAGCTAGCTTTGTTTTAAATCGGGATTTTTGTGCCATATGGTCAACATTTGTAGGGCTTGCATAGCTATTTATTTATCTATGATCGAGATGAAACAATTATGAGAGAAATAAACTCCCTGGAATTAAATTACACAATAATTCATTTAAAAAGTAACTTGTGCTACATCTCCTATTTTTATAATAATAAGAGACATGCGTTTTGTCGTAAATGTTATTAAAATATCGTATATGTTTTTATGAAATTAATATTTTTTTAAGAAATATTAATTGACCAGAGCTAGTTTTTCACTCCCCTTTTCTTCTTTTTTTTTTTGCTAAACGAAATTATGAATAAAAAATTGCGAATAGCGAGCAATCTTTTCAAAAATGTTTGCTAAATAAAAACTATTAATTTTACATTTTCTTTTAAATATTCAAGCTCTTGGTATATGTAGTTTCCTAGAGTTTAATAGTTCCTATTTTTAAAAGAAAATGCAGAATAAAAGAGAAAATCACCATCACATTACTCTCTAAATCTACACTTTGAAAATGCACCAACAACCAACGCGATTCAACCAGAGAAATGTAAAATATACAGGGTGTCAACCGAAGGACTCGCTGACTTAAAATTAAATAACTCAAAAACAAAGATCGTTAGAAGAATGGAACAAAAAGAATGTTTATTTTGAATGATATAAAAATCTGATACACAGATTTCGAAATTAGTAACAATTGTTGCAAACTGCCTAATTAAAGATATTTGTGGATACCATTTATAACAAATTTCGAAACTTCTATATCAGATTTTTTATACCTTTCCAAATGTATATTTCTATTCTGTGTTTGTTAATTAATTATAAAATCAGCGAGTTTTTTGGTCGACTTCCTTTCCACAAATGGCTTTCAATTAATTGGAATAAATAAGGACGGGGGCTTCAAATGTCCAAAAAGATCTTGAAAAAAATTTTCCTTAATTATAAAATGCAAATAATTTACTAAATCAAAGAAAACAATTATATATATAATATATACAAAAAGAAACCGAACTTTTGCTGTATCAGCTTTATTGCCTTATATACATTTTGCACTGTCTCCTTCAAAATAGTCCCCTCTACTAGCAATACACCGTTCCCACTGGAAAGCCTTCTGGAACACATTTTGTGGAACGGCGCGCAGGCTTCTCGTCGCATTGTCCCTCTACGGTTTGGAAACTACGTTCTTTCAACATGTTTTTCAGTTTGGGAAACAGGGAAAAGGATGCTGTGCCTAGGAAGAGGCCTGAATTGTGGGAGAACCAGAGTTGGCGGCGCCAGCTCATGCGTGACTCCTTATCTAGCAAAACAGCACATTCCCGTTGTGCCCCATCCATCGTATTCTCCGAACCTAGCCCCTGTTTCCCAAACATAAAAAGACGTTGTTTCCAAACCATAGAGGAGTTACAGGACAATGCGACGAGATGTCTGCCCACAAATTGTGTTCCAGGAGCCGTTCCAAAAATGGAAGAAACCCTGGGAACTGTGTATTGCCAGTAGAGGGGACTATTTTGGAGGAGACAGTGCTTAAAATGTTGTAAAATAAGCAATAAAGCTGATACAGCAAAGGGGTCGTCCACATAATACTTAACGCGTTAGGGGGGGAGTGGTCTGGACCATAGGCGTAGCCAGGGGGGTTTTGGGGGTTCAAACCCCCTCCCATGGGACCCAAGCCATGACCAGATATTTAATACAAATTATATTTCACATAGGGTAACAGAAAGTAAAATATAATAATTTACTCTAGCTAAAAAAACAAACCAAAATGATTTATAAATACCCTAAAATAATCGTAGATTTTTGAAAAAAATTTCTTGATCACCCCCCCCCATCAAAAATTTCCGGCTACGCCAATGGTCTGGACAAAACGTTACTGACATGGGGGACCCCGGGAGATAAAATTTTTTGAAAAAAAAAAAGGTAAAATGACATTAATTTTGTATAAAACATTTTAGTCGGAGGGGAGGTAGTTCTTTGTTGTGACATATATTTGTAGGGGTTTTTTTTTTTTTTTTTTTTTTTTTTTTTATTATTAATCCTTTCGGCCAAAGGCCATCGGTTTACAAAAAACTTTTATAAAAAGAAACTTAACAATATAGTAAATGCCGTAGGGGGGTTTGTTTGTATGAGACTAACTGTGACATGGGGGGAGGGGGGGGGGAATAGAAAATCCTCAAAAAATGCGTTTCGTAATCTGTTGACGACCCCAAAAGTTCGATTTCTTTTCGCACACACGTCTTCCAAGTAAGACTAGACCAAAATAAACAAGTTATCAAAATGTTTTCTTGTTGATAAAATCAATCAAACTATAAAATATTTTTTTCTCTTATAATAAATAGAAAGAATTGAATAATTTAATTACTTTAGTAATAAACATTTTTTTTTCTATACTCCACGAAAAAATAATTGTTTCATCTCTTATAATGTTTATTTATATGGAACGAGAAACCTTTTGATTAGGAACAATTGGTTGTCATAGCGACCGTGTCCATCAACACCACGAACAGTTTCGATGGCCGGACGATTCAGATACACATCTGATGGCATCGCTTGGCTCGTTCTCAAACTCGAATCCATCGGGGGTCCAGTGCCCATGTCTGCACTCGAAGCCTACATGCAAGGCAGGGCACTTGCCTCTGGCTCTGGTTGGGATAGCAACTACAAATTATCTATACGATTAGGCCTCAATCATGCACTCCACGAACAACGGATCGAGGTGGCTAGAAGAAGTAAATATCATAAATTGAAAACCGAATACCAAGCGAAACAACCCATTAAAATTAATAAAAAATTCCACGGAAGACATAAAAATAAAGGCAGATCTCGATTCAGCCAAAAATCCGGTCATCATCAAGAAAGAGTGCCCGTGACTTATGACCGTGTTCGAAATATAGAAACTATACGTGAATATATTAACCACATTTGTAAATGAAATGATTATTTTTATGGTTGGTAATAAAACAAAAATAAATAAATCATGAAAAAAAGAAAATTTAGAAAATTTAAATTTCTTTTTTACATAAAAAAAATAATTGTTACAAAAAATATTGTAAACAAAATTTCATCGTTTTTAAAAAGATATTTTTTAAGATAAAAAAAAAAAAAAATATAAAATATTATTTTTATATTGTTATTGTTTTTTTTTCTATATAAAATAAAATTGAATTATCTTTGTGATTTATCCCTTTAAAAGTTGACTCATGTCTCTTTTTTAGTTCCTTCTTTTTAATTAATAATCCAGGAGAAATTGTAATGGACATGGAGGACCCCAATATCTTTTGGAAGCAGAGCACTATAGGTGAGAGTAGTTAGTAGTGACGTCATTTCAGATTTTGCTTGGGGGGAGGGACAAAAATTTTCTTTACTTCCTGTACTTAGTGGCGTCATTTAGGGGAGCATTCGCCCCCCCCCCTTCTGATTTTTATAAAATTTTATATTATTCTAAATAAAATACTTCAAAATACAGATATAGAAACTGAATATGTAAACTGTACAAAATTAAACAATTAATTTAATTAAATATCAAAGAAAAAAAGTTTGCCCCACCCCCCCCCAAAGAAAAAAATTTGCCTCCCCCAAGAAAAAGTTGAAATGACGCCACTGCCTGTACTTCTTAATTTTTATATACATATAAACATATATATATATATATATATATATATATAATTATCTTCTATACATATTTATAAAGAGTCAGTATGAGTATTGTTTGTATTTAGGGGCTAAACCCAGAATTTACTATTTTCTTCCAAAGCCTTGGAGGCAGGGGAGGGGGGGGGGGGATAAATGCTTCCCTCTTCCCCCCCCCCACCACAAATGACGTTCCTGGTATTTAGTTTAACTGGCGGAAATATTTGGCTAATAAAGCACTTTTAATTATAATAATTTGAATTGATAACTGAAAGATGGAGTAAAAAGATGTCAATTTTTACCAAGGAAATTTTTTAGAGGGACAAGGCAAGAGGAAGGAAATTAGAGCTATTGCAATTTTTAAACGTCCGTTGATTGTCGAATGATGTCATCTCATCTGATCAGGCGACTATTTACCTTTTTTGATATTTTCATCTTTAAAGTTAATTAAATATTTGAAAAAAATTTTGGGAGAATAAAAAATATACGCTTCAATACATCACACCTTGACCAAAACTATTGCCGGCCAATGTTTTGAGGTATATTGCCCGGCAATATTTTTGGGTAATGTGTTGACAAAATATTCCTGGGCAATGTATAGCCAAATATGTCTCGTCAATGTTTTGGCATCAGTGTTGCCCGGCAATATTGCCTTATTATCGCTCAGTCAGCGATATAAAAAAACCTTGCAGACAACTAGTTGCAATGCGGGCCATATTGGGGGCCGGCATCACGGATATATATATATATATACATTTTTTATAAAAAGGAGTCTCCAGTTTTGGAAATTCTGGGAGCAGAGTATTTTTCCTGGACTTTCCATAAAGTTTTCTATTAGAGTACGAAACAGGTGTGAAATTTAATTTTGAAATTCCATTGAAAAGTTGGTCAGAACGTGACAGACGGACACAGTACTATTATATATATATATATAAGAATAATTTTTAATAAGATTCAAAAATCTTATGTTTTAGAATATCGGGATCCGGGGTCTTAAACCATCAGGTCAAGACAAAAATAAAAAAGTAAAATAAATCTCTGAATCCGCTTTTGGCTACTGGAGATCTAAATTTTTGCCCATTTAAATTACACAGTGATCTTAGTTTTTAATTAAAAGAAAGAAATTATTTTTTACTTATTAATCCCGCCGAAGTGATTCAAAATCATTCATTTATATCAAGGTGATTTATATGATCTTTAGTTTTTAACAAGTATTTGTAGGGAGTGACCAGGATTTGAACCAACCAAATACCCATTGTTTAAGTGACTAATGTTATTTAACTAAAAAAATATTTTATTTAAATAGTAAACTTAATTAATATTTTATTTATATTAAAGTTTTTATTGAATATGGATTTCAAAAACTTTTAAATCAACAGGTTATTGAACCAACCTTTAGACAGTCGGCTGTTTTAAATAAAAATTATTACTTTCCTTAATTAAAAAGCGATATATATTTTATTTAAATACTAAAATAAATAAATATTTAATATTTTATTTGAAATTAATAAAAAAAAATGTTTTGATTTTTTAGGTATATTTCAGCAAGTAATTGAACCAACTTTTATAAGAGAACTCGCCTCTGATCTCCAAGTGTGTGCCTGTCTGTGTGCTTCTCATCACCTGTCAACTTCAGCTAACAATTATCTCAATTTTATAAGGTATTTATTATTTAAATTGCATTTCTTTCCCTTTTTTTGTTTTTATTAGATATTTTCTACTAATTTCCACTTAAAATATATAGATATTATCGTTGAATGTCATTTGCTCCTCTTGGTTAAGATTCTATCTCATTTTCTCTTTTATTTCGTATTTTCGACTTTTTAAAGTTATTCCCTATTTGATTAATATATTTAAAATGGTTTAAGTGATTTATTAAATAATAAATTTTTATTATTTTCATCATTTGTCAAATGGGTGCATTCACTTAACAAGGACTGAAAAAATTAATCTTTTTTTATTAAATTATTTATTTTAAATTTAGATTTTGAATCCCCCTCGTTTTAGATTTCAAGACTTTGATTTTTTTAATTTTTATTAATTAATTTTATCTTCTCTTTTTTTTTTGTTTTTTTTTTTTTTCACAATTCCAATCATTTCTATTTCCTTTTTATTCACTTCTCATTATTTCATTATTTTAATTTCAAAGTAAACTAAAGGGTAAAGAGCAGATCAATAAATTTAATACTTAAATCGAATTCTTTTTGCAAAGATGTTATTCGAATTTTTAATTTTCCATTTATATATAAGCCTATACACCTGTATAAATAGTTCTATTTGAATCTTTTCTAAGACTATCATCTAAAATTTAATATTTTTTATTTCTCAGTTTTTGAATTTGGACAGCACCAATTAAAAATGACTAAAATTTGGAAGTCTTTAAGAACAAGAAAGTAACAAACATCAAGATTTTATTTTCAAATGTAAGTAATCCTCCATAGATTTCTTATGTGATTATTTCATTGTTTTTATAAAAGAAAATGAAAATCTTTTTTGAATTCTCTTTTAATTTTGAACTATAAAGTTTGCATTAATTTTTTTAAACATTGAAATAATCACATGATTTAATATTGGCCTCCTCGGAGCTTTATAAATCTTTTAAAAAAACTGATGTTCACATTGTTTTTAGATGTTTTGAAAGAAAGCTTATTTCGTTAATAGTTAATGATCTTCACTTGAATATGAAACTTTAAAATTAGGTAATGTATATATATATATATGTTCTGGAAAGTTTCCGCGACCGGATGTATGCAAAGATAAGTTTTCTCGGGTTAAGTCAGTTGCTCACGGCCTGGGAGTAGGCAGGTTGAGACCCCGGGAACCAAGAGCTAACACCCCGTCTTGGGGAGTAGGCAGATTGAGGCCCCAAAGTCAACCCAAACCAAACACAAACCCGATTACACAGAACCAACCACTGTCCATTCCTCAGAGACAAACCCAGACCTCTGAGGCATCCACCAAACACACCACCAATACACCGACTTGGGGAGTAGGCAGATTGAGGCCCCCTAGTCAACCTAAACCGAACACAATTACACACAACAAACCTTCCTCCAGCTCTCAGAGACCAATCCACGCCTCTGAGTCATCCACCAAATTGACCTGGGGACCAGGAAGACTGCGACCCCGTAAACAACCCTCCTCCACCATTACCTCCTAACTTCCTTCTCTCTTGAAAATGGCTCCAAAAAGAAAGCCGAAACGTCAGTAAATCTCAGCACCCCCCGAGAAAACTTATCTTTGCATATATATATATATATAAAAATATATATATGTTTAGGCCATTTCATTTATTATTACTTTACTTTTAGACTTACCAATATCTACTCCGGGTTGACTGCTCTTCTAAAAGAGAATAAGACATTCATTATATATTTAATATCAGAATGAATTGAAAGAAAATTAAATGATATTAGAAAAGAAAGAATTTTTTATGGATGACTTTTGTCTCTCTCGTCAGTAAGAAATGTAAATGAACAAAATTTAACATTAAATTATTAATAATACTGTATTTTCTTTTAAATTTCAATCAAACACATGATTACTGGACTAAACTAAAAAGTTTCGTTAAAATTTAAATTTCAGAAGCTCAGGTTTCACTTCAAATCTAACAAGCCTTGCTACTTCTCACCCTCTTCAAGGCCCAAATTCAGTCATGTCTCGACTGATGGTACTCACCTTTTGAAAGGGGCGTCGAATGACTATCTAGTAGTAAAAAGATCCTCAGCAGAACTAAATTATATCAATTCACCCAATGATATTGCCAGAAACACAAGAGGGCATCATCCCTTCATTACTAAGCTAACGACTAGCAGTAGAACATGTCAAGTCTTCTTTTGGTCCTATGACTTATCGTTATTTGGAACAAATAGCTGCAATAGTCATCATAAGTCTTTGGACTTTATGCATCTATTCAAAACAGATGGCAATCGGAAGTGACTACGACTCATTCGATTTGTTGAAACTCCAGCGAGATTTTTATTCATAATATAAAATTAGGTAATCTATTATATCTATTAATTTTATTCTATTATTCTGATATTAAATAAATATTAATTTAATTTTAGATTTGATTATGAATCA
>JAKCPI010025373.1:0-26888 GCA_023213315.1 Euborellia annulipes | reverse complement strand
AGGGCTCTTCTACTTTGTGGTGGAATCTTGCACTAGTATTTACACTGTCTTTCGCTAAGTTTCAGCACTAATCAGAGACAATAACCATGGGGGTCCACATTAGGGCAGGGGTCCGTATTTGGGTACTTTCCTCTACTATTTGAAGGAAATAAATATTTTTAATTTTTTTTTTTAATTCAATATAAAATGTTTTAGAAATTAGAAATACAATAGGGTCTATATAAAATATATTGGAAAAAAAAAAATGAATTTATTACTCTTTTAATTTTTTTAATTTAAAAGATTTTATTTTTCAAAAGTAAAAATGTAATGTATCATTTTTAAAAATAAGTGAAATAAACGAAGACATATTCCCCCCTCTGCCCCCTCCTAGATGCCAGGGAGGGCAATGTACCCTTGCCCCCCCCCCAGTTCCGGCGCCTATGGTTTTCGCCGATATATTAGAATTCAACATGTAAAATTTATAAACATAAAAAAAATTTTTTTTTTATTTTTTTTATCAGTAGGAGGGGGAAGGGATTCTATGGGAAAAGGGGATATAAATTTTAAAACATCTAAAAAATAATTGATTTATGAATTTTACAAATCGTTTGAGCAAATTTTGTGAAAATCGAAAAAAAAACTGAAAAAGTCCAAGCCCGCGGGCGTAATCTAACTTAAATATAAAATTTCATCCTCATAGATCAAATCCTTCATACTTTAAATTAAACACATTCCGACCAATGTGCGGGATCCACTTTTTTCGATTTCGGGGGACCGCAAAACGTGTATATCCATCAAAATCTCGACATGGAATTTTGGACATGATCGCATTACCGAAATTAAGAAAAATGGTGTGTTGTGCAACCAGTCACACCAGATTACCTCCCCCCCCCCCCCGAGAAACACTTCTGGTTCCACCACTGATTTAATGACAAACATCCATTTACACAACTTTTTGTTAAGTTTTATTGACACACACCCTGAAGATGGTCGTATATCTGACCGAAACGTTGCCTTGAAGTGCCTCAATAAACGAAATGAATCTACCGGCAATTGCTCTTTGCTTCAAACTTTACTACAAGATCTACACTCAGCTATCCACCGTATGTTTCATTATAACCTTATTTATAGTTTGTTGTAACCTCCACTGTTTTATTTAAGGGTTTATTTTCAATTAAATGATTTACTTATATATAAACATTTAAGGGGTTGAATCTGGGTGGGGGTTGTTGAAAGAACTAAATAAAAAAAAAAATAAAAACTCATCTAAGAAGTACAGTTATTATGTTTTAATCTCTATTATGTCTTTTAAAAGCATTTATTTTTTGATTAATAGCTCGCTCACTCGATAAGGAAAGATTACATTTTATTGAGAGTTGAGTTAACAGCGCCTCTAACGGCGAGGCCGTGAACTTTGTGAAGAGGGCGCCACCGAGCAGCGATCGTTACCAGAGCCGCTAGTATTCAAACATTTCTATTTACATTCTTTCTTATTAGTAAAATCTGGTGTGACTGGCGCACAGCACACAACTTTCTCTTACCCTTCGGTAAGAGAAAGTTGTGCACCGTGCTGGTCACACCAGATTTTTTGTGTCGAGATATATTTAGTTTCCGATAGCACCTTAGTTTCAAACTTGCATTTTAAATGTTGACTGCTTGAAATAAACTATGGTTATTTTTCAAAATTTTAATCTCATATTTGGATATTTTATACACAATATAGAATCGTAAATAAATACAAAATTTCATAAGAATTGAAATTTTTTTTTATGTGTAAAAGAAAAAAAAAATTAACATGCAAATCCCCATATGGGGATTTAACATTGGCTCTATGGAAGGAATAGCCGAAAAATGAATCTGAAATACTATATCAGTAAAGTGTACTTCAAACAATTTTCACGAAAAATTTTACTGATATACTTTTTAAAGAGCATCTAAAAAATAGTTGATTTTTAAATTTTAATCAAAATTGCTATAACCAATTTTGAGAAAATCGAGAAAAACTGAAAAAATACCTCAGTAAATTAGTAGTACTTCTTGGGGAATTTTGTTCAAAAGCGTATTTTCACGCCTTAGGGAGTAAGCCTAAATTAAATATAAAATTTGGACCATTTAATTCTTTTCGTTCTTGAAATATTTTGTTTACAGAGAGATCATTTTACAGGAGCTCGGGAATCTCAAAGCGTGTATTTCAATCAAAATCTCGGCATCGAGTTTTTGACATCAATTCAATACTTTCTATCTTCTCCTTCTGTCCTTGCCCTATTTCCGCGGGTCGGTGGGTGTAACTTTCTCCTTCCAGCCCTATCATTCGTTGTTGCGACCGGAAGAAATAGGACAGGCCGGCCCGTCGCACGGTCTGACGGCTGTTGAAAAGAGGAAGAGACAGACAAACAAAGAACTGAAGGACTGCCTGTCCCAACTCGGGCAGCTCGTGGTCGCCATTCACGTACCCACAAGATGTGGGCCCCTGAGCAAATCTAATTCTAAATCTAGAAAATATTTGAGGGGAACGGGAGCGAAGGTGTTACGCATGTTTTTCCCGCTAGATGGCGTAGTGTGTCATAAAAAGTATGCCCAAAAAATCAAGTAATTCAAAAATTTGCCAAGAGATGTCAGAATGGTAGCTAATAATATTTAATGCATTTGGTTGATTTTCATTGATCTTTTAACAATAAATACATTTATAAATGTTATTATATATTATGTATCTTTTATAAAAGCATAAAAATATATAAATATAGGCCAGATATAGGCCAAAAGAGGATCAGCTGTTAGACTAGCCTGCCATCTATTGCAAGAATGCTGAACTAATTTGGCAGTTGATTTTTAAATAAATCATCTAAGCTTATTTTAAAAATTTCTTAATTAATATGTGATTAATAATAACAATAAATTCATTTTTAAATTTAAAAAAAAAATTAAAGATTATTCGGACAGATTGTTTTTTTTGTATTTGCTTGATAACAAAAAAATTAATTACGATAATTTTTTAATAAGTCATTAAAAAAATTATAGCTCGATGTCCCAATAATCTCTTATGAATTTAATTCATTTAAAAAAAAAACACATTGAAAAATTCCTTATAATAGTCTAGTTTTTTTTTTTAAGTACGTTTAGACGTCGCTCCTGAGTATTATTCATTAAAGGAAAGCGAGCCGTGCAAGTTAGTCAAATATCAATACGTACTCGCAAATGACATTTAAATATAAATTATTATGGGAGAGAGAGAGGGGAAATTTTATTAATGAATGAATAAGCATTATAACACACAAGTTGTGTGTATCACGTGCTTAAACTCGATGCGCCCTTGAAATTGCAACGCATGCGCCCCTCGTGCAAAGCAAGTAGCCTATTTGAACGGCGCCCTTATGTCTCAACAAACATTCCCTTTAAGACCCAATACTCCCATTTCCTTCTCTCTCTCTCTCTCTCTCTCTCTTGCGTTATCTAAATATAGCCCGAGTCGAAATCGAACGCCTGGTTTGAACCTTTTAGTCCTGAATTCCCTTGTTATTTGATGGGATGTTATTTATTTACAATTTTGTGAAAGCCTACTGATTCTACCAGGAGAATTAGAAGATTCAAACCAGTACTTGAACGCCTGGTTTGAACCTTTTAGTCCTCAATTCCTTTGTTATTTGATAGGATTAAAATTTGGTTAAAGCCTACTAAACCTACCAGGAGAATTAGAAGGTTCAAACCAGTATTTGGGTCAAAATTGAAAGCCTGGCTTGAGCCTACTGAGCCTGCCAGGAGAATTAGAAGGTTCAAACCAGTACTTGAACGCCTGGCTTGAACCTTGCAGTCTTCAATTGAGGACTAAAAGGTTCAAGCCAGGCGTTCGATTTTGACTCGGGAAGTACTGGTTTGAATCTTCTAATCCTCTCGGGTAAAAATTAAAAACAGTGCGATCTCAGCGCCAAAGCTTTAATAGATGACCACCTTTCATTTTCTTTCATTCCTTGGATATTTGGATTTATTATCGATAAAAAAGAAGTAAGTTTTAAGTTTTATTTTCATTTTTTTCATTAATTTTCTTTATTATTATTAATTATTTTTATTTATTTAAGGGTCAACGTTATAAAAACAAGCCAAAACAAAATGATAAGGTTATTTGTTATTTTTATTTTATTTATATAGATGTAATCTTATATTCTATTTAATTTTTTCTATTATATTCATTATAAATTTTAGAACACATTGGCCTGAAGAAGCCACTTTAATTTTAATAAATGAATACAAGGAACATTGGCCATGCATGTCATTTGAAAGGTAAGAAGACAAATTAAAAAAGATTATAAATTTATAAAATTAATTTATATATTTTTCACATTTCCAGAGAACTAAATGAAGTTCTTACTGAAAAGAAAAATATTTTTCCACATGTGATAGCTGATGGTATAGGCCTACATATACAGTCAAGATAAAAATTAATGTGATTTATTTTAGAGATGGAAACTTATTTTTACATCCATATTTTCTTTAAAACAATTTCAGTAATGAATCTCCAGAAATATTGAAATCGACACGAAGAGCATTTGGAATTTTTAAAATTTTTTAAATATATGTTATCTTATTCTCAAATTAAAGAAAATTGTTATTTAAACAAAAAATATAATTTTATTTAAAGATTAATTTGATTTTCCTTTTATTTAAGAATTTAATTGTAGCGAAATGAAGAGCAAAACGTGAAGATCCATCAAAATCTCGACATCGAATTTTTGACATGAATTCAATACTTTCTCTCTATATATATTAACATATATAGATGTAAGTGAAAGTAAAAAATTTCGAATGTGGCGTGCCAAGTTGTATAAATTAGCAAAGAGGTATGCTTGTTTTTTGGCAATGAGAAAAATAACTTTTAGAGTGTTTTCTTCAAATATTTCGATGGCATTTAATAGGACTTCTTCATCAGCGGTGAAGTGCTATTAAATGTCTTCGAAATATTTGAAGAAAACACTCTAAAAGTTATTTTTCTCATTGCCAAAAAACAAGCATACCTCTTTGCTAATCTAACAAAATTATCAGAACTTTTTGTCACTCTGTATATATGTATATAAACAAATTTTAAATGAGAATTCATAGGCCTAAACTAGGATTCCAGCATTCAATACTGCTGGTCGTAATAGTAGATCTGGTAGACTTAAACTAGTATTTCGAATACCTGGTCTGAGTCTAAACATGTCAAAAAGGGACATAAGTAGACTTGTTAGAACCAAACCAGACTTTCAAATTCCCATAGAAACCATGCTTTCAAATCCTAGTTTGATTCTGTTAAGTCTACTTAGACAACAATTAGATTCTGAGGTTTTGTAGACTCAAACCAGGCGTTCGATTTCGACTCGGGAGATTACCTATTTCCTATTGAAATTTATTTATACTTGTATATATAACACTGTGCGGCAAGAAAAAAAGCCCCTTCAGATTCTTAAGTAAAACGACCTCCTGAATCCAAGTATGACCTTCCTTTTCCCCCACCACGTACCGTTTTCGGGGGTAGCCCCCTACTTATTCCCCAACCCTTTTCGTTAATTATAGGGCCACGAAAAAAATTTGGAGGCATGAAAAGGAATATTTTAGCCTTAACATTTCTTCAGAAGGTCTAGAGAAGTGAAAAATTAAAAAACATTAACATTTGGATCCAAGGGGGGGGGGGGATGTGGGGGAGGATTTTTGTCGCTTAAAATCCAAAAAAATCATTAAAAATGATCGATTTTTTCTGATTTCTTCACAATTTTTCTCTGATTTTCTACATATTCCAGCTGACAGACCCACCTCACCCTTCCTTAAACATCCCTCAACTAAAAAAAAACATATAGGACAAAGCGGGTGGGATGTGAGCGATTCCGAAGCCCTTGCAAGAAGATGGAAGATTCACAGCTCAGTTAGTCAAATTGGCAAATATGGGGCTAACTTTCATTTTTTGGGCTGATCTTTAGATATTTTAAACTTAAATATACGGATTCTTCTATGTCCTTCAATATTTCCATATTTTATCTAAAGGGGTAGAAATTACTTCTTGTCAAAGTTTGAATAAAATTATAATCTATGAAATATAAAGTAACATTTTGTAAATAAATCAGGAAAAATATGACATTTATAAAAACCAAATTTATTAAAAGAAAAATCTACATGGGGTAGACTACCCTTTACTCAAGGGGTACAATTATTTTATTTTATTATTTTTTTTTTTTTTTGAAAAAAAAACAAGTATCTATCTGCCTATTCCCCAAGTGCTCTGTCTGTGTGTCTGTGAACAAAATATCTCAAGAACAAAAAGAGCTAGGAGGATGAAATTTTATATTTAAGTTAGATATATACGTGACCAGTAGCGTAGCCAGGATTTCTGCTTGGGGGGGGGGGGCCCAAAATTTTTATTAACCCCCCCCCCCCCCCCCTTCTCCAAGAAACTTCAAGTGGAGAAATTTTTTTTAGAAATAAAAAACAAATAAAAAAAAATTTTTTTTCTTGAAATAAAAAATAATTTTAATACAAAATTCGTAAATATTAGAGATTTTTTCAATTATTTATAAGTTTTTTGTTAGTTTTTAGAATTTATGAGAGTTAATAAAATAATTATTTAAAAAAAAAAATCATTAGGGAAAACATTAGGTATTTTTTTGTTTTGGAGAAGGCTTTGGGGGGGGGGGGCCGGCCCCCTGGGCCCCCCTGAATACGCCACTGTACGTGACACGAATCTTTTGAACAAAATCGACCAAAGAGTACTAGTACTTTACTGATGCACTTTTTCAGTTTTTTCGATTTTCTCAAAATTTGCTCCAACTATTTTTTTTTTTACTTTCTCTTACCTATGTATATATGTAATATATATATAGAGAGAAAGTATTGGATTCATGTCAAAAATTCGATGTCGAGATTTTGATGGATCTTCACGTTTTGAGGTCCCCTGAATCCAAAAAAGTGGTTTTCGCGACATGGTCTGTCTGTGGGTGGGTGGGTGGGTGGGTGGTGTGGGTGTGTGTGTGTGTGTTCAATTTTAAGCATGAAGGAATTGAGCTACGAGGTTGAAATTTTATATTTAAGTTAAACACCTCCCGGGACCGGAAAAATAAGCTTTTAATCAAAATCGGCCAAAGAGTACTAGTACTTTACTGATGTACTTTTTCAGTTTTTTTTTCGATTTTCTCAAAATTTGCTCCAACGATTTTTTTTAAAATTCAAAAATCAATTATTTTTTAGATTCTCTATAAAATGTATATTCTCATTTTGTGATTGAAATCTTTCTGGACCACTATATATATATTACTATATACATAGGTAAGAGAAAGGAAAAAAAATTGCCATTAGGGAAAACAATAGGTATTTTTTTGTTTTGGAGAAGGCTTTAGGGGGGCCCATCTCTGGGCCCCCCTGAATACCCCACTGTACGTGACACGAATCTTTTGAACAAAATCGACCAAAGAGTACTAGTACTTTACTGATGCACTTTTCCAGTTTTTTCGATTTTCTCAAAATTCGCTCCAACGATTTTTTTTAAATTCAAAAATCAATTATTTTTTAGATGCTCTTTAAAATGTATATTCTCATTTTGTCATTGAAATCTTCTGAAGACCACTTTACTCTTGGAAAATTGAATGTTCCGTACTGTCGGAAACTAAATACATGTCGACACGAAAAATCTGGTGTGACAAGTCCAGAACACAACTTTTGATTACCGAAGGTAAGAGATAGTTGTGTGCTGTGCGCCAGTCACACGAGATTTTTCTTTAATTTCCTCCCCTCCCCGTGCTACGTAGGTATTGACAAATGACAATATTGATAATCATAACGTCCAAGGGCGCGAATTCGGATCTGAGGCAGTCAGAGGAAGGTAAATCATTTGAATTCCAAATAAATGCCTCTACTAAGGCGATCAGCTGATCTTTTTCTTTTTTTCAAGTTTGTTCGATATTCTTAATCCCTAAAAAGGTGATTGAAGGGTTTCACGAGTGCCGGCATTCGGAGTGGCGCCAACAAGACGCTTATACTGGGCGGCAATCTGGCGCCCTTAGTCCCTTTGCAATCGATAAACAAACCCTTCTATTTTTCTATTTTCCTCTCTTACGCGGGGAATAGGAAAACAAAAGTCAAAATTGATTGCACATCTTTTTTTTTTGTCAAAGGAAACTTTAGAGAAGCACAAAAAAAGAAAATTCAAAAAATCGATATCATATATACATTGCAGAATCCACAAGTTCTTGCCCAGGAAAATCTGGTGTGACTGGTCGCACAGCACACAACTTTCTCTTACCTTCGGTAATTGAAAGTTGTGTACTGTGCTTGTCATACCAGATTTTTTGTGTCGACATATTTAGTTCCCGACAATACAGAACATTTGAATTCAGACGTAACATGGGAAAATATTTATATTTTGTTACCATGGGAACCATTTCTCCTATCTTTTCTATGGAGTACAAGAGTAAAGTTGTCTTCAGAAGATTTCAATGACAAAATGAGAATATACATTTTAAAGAGAATGTAATAAATAGTTGATTAAAGAATTAAAAAAAAAATCGTTGGAGCAAATTTTGAGAAAGTTAAAAACAAACTGAAAAACTACATCAGTAAATTACTAGTACTCTTTGGTCTATTTTGTTCAAAAGTTTCGTGTCACGTCCCAGGGTGGTGCCTAACTTAAATATAATATTTCAACCTCCTAGCTCAATTCCTTCATGCTTAAAATTGAACACACACACACACACAGACAGACCATGTCGCGAAAACCACTTTTTACTTTCTCTTACCTATGTATATATGTAATATATATATAGAGAGAAAGTATTGGATTCATGTCAAAAATTCGATGTCGAGATTTTGATGGATCTTCACGTTTTGAGGTCCCCTGAATCCAAAAAAGTGGTTTTCGCGACATGGTCTGTCTGTGGGTGGGTGGTGTGTGTGTGTGTGTGTGTTCAATTTTAAGCATGAAGGAATTGAGCTATAAGGCTGAAATTTTATATTTAAGTTAAACACCCCCGGGACCGGAAAAATAAGCTTTTAATCAAAATCGGCCAAAGAGTACTAGTACTTTACTGATGTACTTTTTCAGTTTTTTTTTGATTTTCTCAAAATTCGCTCTAACGATTTTGATTAAAATTCAAAAATCAATTATTTTTTAGATGCTCTTTCAAATGTATATTCTCGTTTTGCCCTCAAAATTGTTTGAAGCACACTTTACTCTTGTGCTTCATAGGAAAGATAGGAAAAATGGTTGCCATGGTTACAAAATATAAATATTTTCCCATACTTATAAATTTTACATCTGAATTCAAATATTCCCTACTGCCGGGAACTAAATACATGTCGACACAAAAATCTGGTGTGACAAGCACAGTACACAACTTTCGATTACCGAAGGTAAGAGAAAGTTGTGTGCTGTGCGCCATCACACCAGATTTTTTGGATTCAGGGGACCTCAAAACGTGTATATCCATCAAAATCTCGACATTAAATTTTTGACATGAATTCAATACTTTCTCTCGCTATATATATATAGAGGTAAGAGAAAGTAAAAAAAAAATTCAATTCTATTCTATAGTTTGAATATGCCTGAATCAAACATTTTAACGGGAAAAATGGTACGCCACTGTATTAGACATTGTATTGTTTGGAGTCTGCCGTATAAGAATTTGAACATTTTTTTTATAGATTACGAGGGGAGTGAACTCCCAGATTTATTTAAATCTACGATTTTGTGCCAAAACTTTCGCTTAAAATAAACAAATAAGCAAGAAAGTACTACAAATTGAAGTGTCTATTAAAAATAGAAATAATAATCTCTCAAAAGGCTAAGAAAAGAAGATAAATTATTTCTCTGCCAATTTTAGCCTGGTACGGAAATTAAAATCCAAACACACTATGAAAGAATTTCAAATAGAGTGGGTGGAAATCAATATAAAAAAAATATCAAGCGAATAGAGAATGATTTATGAGCAATGGAGAGCGTTGATGATTAAATACAATTTTTTTTTTTTTTGACCTTATGTCATAGAGGTTCGATTTTCTCAATCCCCAAACGGGGTAGCGAAAAATTACCTTGGGATCGCAAAGTGTTAGACTGACTGTCTGTGAACAAAATATCTCAAGAACGAAAAGAGCTAGGAGGTTGAAATTTTATATTTAAGTTAGGCACCCCCATGGGACGTGACACGAAGATTTTGAACAAAATCGGTCAAAGAGTACTAGTACTTTACTGATGCACTTTTTCAGTTTTTTTCGATTTTCTCACAATTCGCTCCAACGATTTTTTTCAATTATTTTTTAGATACTCCAGTCAGACCAGATTTTTATATATACTCGTATAGTTAGATTATTTTTATTATTTTTTTTTATATAATAATAATAATATATAGATTTATTCAATTTTGAATTTTTTGTTTTACAATTAAAATGCGTATACACACTGGCGCAACCAGGGGGGAGGGTTTAGGGTTTTAACCCCCTCCCCCAGGAGATAAAAAAAATCAAAATACGGTATATATTACAAATAGAAAAGAAAAAAAAATAAAATCATTTTGATTCCGCAAAAGAGGAAATATTCCGCAGGCAGCGGGCGCATGGGGAAAAAATTTGGTTCCGCGGGTGGTAACAATTTTGGTTCCGCGAAATAGGGAATGCTCCACGGGCGGCACATGGGAAAAAAAATGTAGCGTCTCTAAAAAAAAAAAAAAGGTAAAATACTTTTTTATGGGCGGGAAAAAGTTTTTGGTGCCGCGAAAGAGAGAATGAGAGAATGTTCCGCGGGGCGGTACATGGAAAAAAATTTTGGTTCTGCGGAGTTTTACGGAGTGGAAAAAAATTTCGCCGCAGGGCCGAAAAATTTGGTTCCGCGAAAAAAAAAATTTTTGAGATCAGCCCCCCCCCCCCCCCCCAGGAGCAAATCCTGGTTGCGCCACTGCGTATACAAAATTAAAAATATTTTGCTAGACCTAGATACAATAGGTTAAGTCAATTAATCCTAGTCTTTAATATTTGGTTTTTCAACAAATTTTGAAAAGTTCTTTGACATTTTTTATACTTTTATTTAATTTATTAAAATTACTTAATCCCCTAGGGAATAAAAAGTTTTTTTGTTTTTTAGCACTTTTACATTTAGCAATTCTCAACTTACTTCTATCTCTTAAGCCATATTCAAAATTTACACTATTAAATTTCACTCTTTCATTCAAATACTCTGGCATATCTCTGTCAATCATCTTGAAAACCATCGACATTGAATTTTAATATATTGTCTCTCTAACATTAAATATTTAGTATTTTTTTAACTGAGGTGTGTATCTGTCGCACCTTAATATTGTCCTCATACACCAATTCTGTTTAATTTGTAAATCATTTATAACATACTCGGGTAAGGAATTTAATATTGTTGAATTATCAAATGAATTGTCGAAAGAAAGCTGAGGGTCCTTCATCAGGATCGATTCTTCTTTTAAGAGCTATAAATTTCATCATTTGTGAGTGTTTTCAAAGAATATAAGAGTTTTCGGTGTCCATTATACCTGCAAAGTGGGTGGTTAAATTTCCCTTTCTTGCTATTATAAGGGAAAGTAATAAAAATCGGTAAATAAGGAAAAATCCTCGCAATATATAACTCAGAGTTTAGACCCAGAAATGTCACATTATGAAAAGAGAAGTCATAAATTAGCGAAGAACAAATTTTGACTTGTACAATTTCCCCACTAAACAAACAAAAAAAAAAAAGATTTCATTTTCAAAAAGTCGGTAACCCTTTGAATTTGCCGAAAACAATTCATTCAACACTTAAATATGTTTAGAAAACATTCCTTTTTACTTTCTCTTACCTATGTATATATGTAATATATATATAGAGAGAAAGTATTGGATTCATGTCAAAAATTCGATGTCGAGATTTTGATGGATCTTTACGTTTTGAGGTCCCCTGAATCCAAAAAGTGGTTTTCGCGACATGGTCTGTCTGTGTGTGGGTGGGTGGGTGGGTGTGTGTGTGTGTGTGTGTTCAATTTTAAGCATGAAGGAATTGAGCTACGAGGTTGAAATTTTATATTTAAGTTAAACACCCTCCTGGACCGGAAAAATAAGCTTTTAATCAAAATCGGCCAAAGAGTACTAGTACTTTACTGATGTACTTTTTCACTTTTTTCGATTTTCTCAAAATTCGCTCTAACGATTTTGATTAAAATTCAAAAATCAATTATTTTTTAGATGCTCTTTCAAATGTATATTCTCGTTTTGCTCTCAAAATTGTTTGAAGCACACTTTACTCTTGTGCTTCATAGAGAAGATAGGAGAAATGGTTGCCATGGTAACAAAATATAAATATTTTCCCATGTTTATAAATTTGACATCTTTAATTCTAATATATTGGCGGAAACTAAATATATGTCGACACAAAAATCTGGTGTGACAAGCACAGAACACAACTTTCGATTACCGAAGGTAAGAGAAAGTTGTGTGCTGTGCGACAGTCACACCAGATTTTTTTTTTTAAATATAGCATGGCTTTAAATCTTAATCGATGGCGGGCCCAAGTTAAACATTATTTACCCAATAAGGAAGGAGCCCCGAAATAAACAAATTTATGAGTGACAGTTAATGGAAAAGTTTTTATCTTTCTTTAATTTCACGGTTTATTAATTTTTACTTTCTCTTACCTATGTATATATGTAATATATATATAGAGAGAAAGTATTGGATTCATGTCAAAAATTCGATGTCGAGATTTTGATGGATCTTCACGTTTTGAGGTCCCCTGAATCCAAAAAAGTGGTTTTCGCGACATGGTCTATCTGTCTGTGTGTGTGTGGGGGTGGGTGTGTGGGTGTGTGTGTGTTCAATTTTAAGCATGAAGGAATTGAGCTATGAGGCTGAAATTTTATATATAAGTTAAACACCCCCGGGACCGGAAAAATAAGCTTTTAATCAAAATCGGCCAAAGAGTACTAGTACTTTACTGATGTACTTTTTCACTTTTTTTCGATTTTCTCAAAATTCGCTCTAACGATTTTGATTAAAATTCAAAAATCAATTATTTTTTAGATGCTCTTTCAAATGTATATTCTCGTTTTGCTCTCAAAATTGTTTGAAGCACACTTTACTCTTGTGCTTCATAGGGAAGATAGGAGAAATGGTTGCCATGGTAACAAAATATAAACATTTTCCCATGTTTATGAATATGACATCTTAAATTCAAATATATTGGCGGGAACTAAATATATGTCGACACAAAAAATCTGGTGTGACAAGCACAGAACACAACTTTCGATTACCGAAGGTAAGAGAAGTTGTGTGCTGTGCGCCAGTCACAGCAGATTTTTTAAATTCAAATCCATCTAAGATGTGATTTAGGTCAAAAATATCGATTTTTGGGTTTCGATTGAATACGATTCTTCATTATTCCCTATACAGGTTTATTCGGTAATTTGAGATATGATAATCCAATAAATGTATATTCTCATTTTGCCATTGAAATCTTCTGAAGACCACTTTACTCTTGTACTTCATAGGAAAGATATAAGACCTGGTGACAAAATATAAATATTTTACCATATTTATAAATTTTACATCTTCAATTCTAATATATCAATGGAAACTAAATATATCTCGACACAAAAATATCTGGTGTGACAAGCAATCACAACTTTCAATTACCGTAGGTAAGACAAAGTTGTGTGCTATGCCACAAGTCACACCAGATTTCCTTGTTGTCCCGAACAAACCAAGATTGAGACATCATGTACCAATCGGGGTCAGCAAATAAACGATTCGATAATTTAAAAAAAAAAAATTCATTTCTTTTTTTTTATTAACAATTCAAAATTCCATATGTTATAGCCTACTCATTGAAAGAATAATTAGATTCCTTTGAGATAAGAAATTTTTTTTTTTCCTTATTTCTCCGTTATTGCATAATGAATGCAAATAACCATTGCATGAGATTTTATTTTTACAGATTGATTACAAGTAGAAAAAAAAAAAAAAATTCTCAGTAAATGAAGAAAATAAAAATATGGGGAATGACTTCCCCGAGACTTTCTCGTATATTCTTTTGGAATTACGCCTGGGTGTGTGTGTAAACACGATTGCTTAAAAACCAAAGCAGCTAGATCGATGAAATTTGGTATATGCTCCTTACACTAAAATTGTAGATTTCTATCAACTTTTGGAGTAAATACGTCACTTGGAAGTAGTACTTTACTTAAAAAGTTTTTTCAAAAATTTTGAAATTTTCAATTTTTTTGTTATATTATGATAAAATACTCTATTTTAAAAAGTTTTTTATTCTTTGACATTTTTACGAAAACTGAATAGTTTTTGAAATAATCACAGAAGAAATAGAAAATTTTCGTTAATTTTGATAAAAAATCAAAACAAAATCATACAGGTGTCATTAAAAAAAAGGGTAAATATAAACAAATTCATTTGTTTCACAAATTCATTCACACACAGACATAATGCCAAAAATGGTTTTTTTGGACTCAGGGAGGTCTAAAACGTGGAGAAACATCAAAATCTCCAAGTCGAATTTTTTTACGATTACAATACTTTCTCTATACGAGAAAGTAAAAAATCTGATGTGACTGGTCGAACAGCACACAACGTTCACTTAATGTGCTTGTCACACCAGATTTTTTGTGTCGACATATATTTAGTTTCCGTCTATATATTAGAATTTATTTTTTTTAAACACTCACACTTTTTTCCCATTCACACTCAGTCACACACGCAAAAAAAAAACGGCTGATCTTTAAAATCAAGTGGCAAGCCACCCAGAGGGCGCTGGCCTGATTCATTCGTGATTCTTTCGTTCTTCTTTTTGGGATTCGTTTCCATATTTTTGGGAAGGATAATGACGAGGAGAGGTCAGATTAAGGTAAGAATCATTTTTTTTTTACAACTTGCAGGGGTCCCGACCTAATGTTTCGGTCCTTCGGTTGCAGTTCCGTTCCCTTCGATTAAAAAAAATTTTTAAAAACTAGGGAATTCTCGGCTTTAGTGACACTTGAAAATGAAAAGAACGAAAGAATCATGAACGTAGAGCTAAAGCCCGGTCCAGACGCTACATTTTGCACAACCTTTTAAGTCTGCGCGGTCTTAAGACGGAGTGAAAACGTTGTAATTTTGAGTGTCCAGACGGTGCAGTCATATTTGTATTTTTTGCTCAGTCTTGTGTGATTTCGTCATGGGGGAGGTTCTCCTGTGGTCAATTTTTGCATGCTCTCTCGTTAGAAAAAAAAGATTAGAACATCTTAGAGTCGCAGTTGCATCGATTTCTCTGAATTTTTCTACTAATTTTTCATAAGCTTCCCCCTTTTTCTCCCTGTTACTATACTCCTTCGATTTAACACGCCAAATACATGGAAAACTTTCATAAAGTGCAATAAAATCAGTTAAAAACTCTCTAGAACATTGCCGAAGGTCAGTCATCGTGGAGTGATTAGGGAAAACTGAGGAACAACATTCAACATGGAGCAAGCGTCCACATGCACCGACTTGTCCGCACAGGTCATGGATTTCAAAGCTAATTTGCTCAGTTATCGCTGCAACTGTACCGTCTTCCCGCCGGGCTCAAAACTGCGCAAATTTCCTGTTCATACGCAACGTTTTAACTGCAACATGTTGAACTGCGCAGACAAAAGGTTGTGCAAAACGTAGCGTCTGGACCGGGCTTAATGTCAAAAGAGTGTAAAGATTAACCAAAAAAATTAATAAAAAGATGTTTTTGAATATTAAGTATAAATTAAAGAACAAGAAAATTATTATTATTTTTTTTTTCTCATTCGCACTCACACTCACACACACATTCACACATAGTCTTTTCGGCAATTCAGGCCATATAAGACTTTTACGATAACCGTTATCTATGATAATATCTATTGGGGGTTCAGGCATTTCTATTTAAGCCATCTGGTATCCAAATGGCTTAAATAAAATCATCGGACTGCCTGGGGTCCGAACCCGCGACGTTTGGTATACGAGGTTAGCATGCTAACCCCTACACCAAGCCCCGAGGGCCCGCCGGAATTCGAGAGTAAAATTTAAAGCCCCCCTTGGCACCCCCCCCCCCCCGGGGGGGAGTTATAAACATGGCAAAATATTTATATTTTGTTACCATGGCAACCATTTCTCCTATCTTCTCTATGAAGTACAAGAGTAAAGTGGTCTTCAGAAGATTTCAATGGCAAAATGAGAATATACATTTTAAAGAGCATCTAAAAATAATTGATTTTTTAAATTTAAATAAAATCGTTGGAGCGAATTTTGAGAAAATAAAAAAAATCTGAAAAAGTGCATCAGTAAAGTACTAGTACTCTTTGGTCGATTTCGTTCAAAAGCTTCGTTTCAAGTCCCATGGGGGTCCTTAACTTGAATATAAAATTTCAACCTCCTAGGTTTTTTTCGATCTTGAGATATTTTAATTTGTTCACAGACAGACAGACAGACAGACCATGTCGCGAAAACCACTTTTTTGGATTCAGGGGACCTCAAAACGTGAAGATCCGTCAAAATCTCTACATCGAATTTTTGACATGAATACAATACTTTCTCTCTCTCTCTATTAATATATATATATATATATATATATATATGTAAGAGAAAGTAAAAATAATCATGTCTTGAAGCGGAAATCAAAAAAATCCAAGGCCATTCATGACACCTACACCTTATTAAAATAAATTCCTTAAATCTTAATACTCGGACATAAATAGAATTCAGTGAGTAACCTACATTCTGAAATTGTTATTTAAAAAGAATTTAAGTAGGAACATTAAATAACTATAATCATATTTTATTTTGATGGTCATTCAAGATTTATTTTAGTCGGAAGCAAGAAAGAGGGAATGGGAAATTTGCCAGTTTGTTAAACAAATGGATGGATGCAGAGTGGAAATGGATTGATAGAAGGAAAGAACTAGAGGCGTTCATCAGCTGATTGCATCTCAAGAGAGAAAGAGCGAGAAAATAGAAATTCCACTTTGCGTGCCAAAATATTTTTACTTCTTTCTCCAGAGAATCTGACTGAATTAAAGACGAACTAACAAACGTTAAGGTCAAACACGAGACGGACGGGGAGATAGATTATTCCTTGGAAAAAATGTTAAATTTCATAGAAAATAAACAAATGATATGCAAATTTTAAAATAGAAGTCTTTTTTACTTTCTCTTACCTCTATATATATCTTAATATAAAGAGAGAAAGTATTGAATTCATGTCAAAAATTCGATGTCGAGATTTTGATGGATATTCACGCTTTAAGGTTCCCTGAATCCAAAAAATCGAGTTTGGTTTATGAAACATAATTCATAAACTCATAAAACAAACTCGTTAGAAAAGTCACAGAATTTTACTCGCAGACTTTACCATTGAAAAACATCTCACCTACTTATCATATATATATATATATATTGTATATAAAATCGACCAACAAAGTTTAATATAGGTGAAATGTTGAAATTTATGACGACAACCCTAATGCTCTGAGGACGGCCCTAACAGGACCGAAACGTCAGCACTGAGGGTATAATAAAAGAAAATATAATTAGCTGCTCTCTCTTTTTATTCTCCTTCTACTAAGAGAAAGTTGTGTGCTGTGCGACCAGTCACACCAGATTTTTTAATATGAAAACCGATAACTAGCAGCAGGGGCGCCGGAACGAATTTGAATCAGGGGGGGGCAAAAAAATTTTTTTTTAGAAAATTAAAATAATTTAATATGTTTAAATAGTATAAAACAAAAACAAATCTACTATAAAACTTTAAAAATTTTAAATAAAATCACAATTTTAATAAAATTAAAATTTTAAAAAATTTGCTAGTGATTTTATCAAAAATTTTTGGAAAAAAATTTGGAAAAAAATGAATTTCTTACTCTTTTAATTTTTTTTAATTTAGAAGATTTTATTTTCAAAAGTAAAAATATATCATTTTTAAAAATAAATGAAATAAACAAGAAATTTTGCCCCCCCTCTGCCCCCCTGTAGGATGCCAGGGGGGGCAATGTACCCTTGCCCCCCCCAGTTCCGGCGCCTATGACTAGCAGCGACACCCGCCTTGGCTTTCATTTTATAGAATTCAATTCTTTCAACGGCGTAATATACTGACCGCCTAATTCATAAAACCTTAAACAATGTTTAAAGAGAATTTGAAAGCATTTTAGCAAAATCTTAATTCATAAACATATTTTAGGCCTAAATACTTGTTTAAATTCCTATTTTAACTAGACAGGCGAGACCCCTTGTTTAAGCTCACTAATAAACATTTTGTAACCTCAAAATTTTCGATCACAACAACTTGACATTGAAATAGCCTATAGTATCATAGGCTTTTAATAAAAATAAACGTAAGTAAAAATTCAAATGTATTATATGTTTTTTCATGAACAAATTATTAATCTTGATGAATTAATATTTTCAGAATAATGCAAACTATTGAAACGATAAATACAATATGCAATATTATGAATATGGCCAGGGCCGCAGACAGACTTGACGGGCCCCGGGGCTACTTAATAATACGCCCCCCCCCTCACCCATTAAGATTTTTTAGGTATGTAAAAGGCTATTGTGGCCTTCATGCCAAAAATTTTTTACACAATTTTTAAAACAGTTATACATAAGCTTAGCTTACAATATTTATTTAAATAAAAGTTATTTAAAAATTTTTCAAAATTTCCTAAACATAGGGTTACCAATTTATTGAGGCCAACCCCGGACAGACGACTTCCGGGGTGGGGTATGGAAAATTTTTGAAAATTAGACACTGAAATCTGCTATCCTGAGACGTGAAAAATATTACTTGCTTAGAGCTTAGGGCCCGGTGCCCGGGCCCCCACAGGAAAAAATGTGCAAAAAATGATTTTCTTTATTGAAATTTTGAGATTTGAGCTCAAAGGGCTCGGGCCCCTTCAGGGAAAAGGAGAGTTTTTGAGCTCAAAGGGCCCGGGCCCCTCAGGAAAAAAGAGGTTTTTGAGCTCAAAGGGCCCGGCCCCTTCAGGAAAAAAAATTCAAGAAAATGATTTTTTTTAATTGAAATTTTAACTATCAAAATTATTTTTTATTAGAATTTTAAGGTTGGAGCGCAAAGGGCCCGGGCCCCGGGGATATAGCCCCCCTGCCTCCCCTCTGTCTGCGGCCCTGAATATGGCCTATCAAATAGATAAAAGGATTATGTCTGGGAGAAAATTATTTAAAAAAAGAAAAAATCCTTTAAGATCTTAAAATCTGTTACTATTATTAGTTACAATACATTTGAGTTTCAATATTTGATAGAAATTCAAACATATTTAATTGATTGGTTGATATTTGATATTTAAACATATTTAATTTTCATTAAATCAAACTTAAGTAATTATTATACAAATGTATTTTTATTTAGCTTATTTTTATGGCTTTTAATTGATTTAAATTCCTTTCAGTTCCTTTGGAGAATGCATTGAAACTGAAAAAAGGGGTGTGCTTATTAGTATCTAGTCCAAATGGAATTAAATGATTTATTGAAAAAAGTAATATTTTGAAAAAACTAACCTCTGACATTTATATTTATCTCGCCAAAAACATGGAGATGCAAAGGGGCGCCTCGCATATTTTTGCCCAGCGTCGAGGTGAAATCAAAAAAATGCGCCTCGCTTTTCTGATTTATATAAAAGCGAGGAAATATTTTCACTTAAATAAAACCCCTACAGAATTTTATTTGTTCATATCCTCGCTTTTATATAAATCAGAAAAGCGAGGCGCATTTTTTATTTCACCTCGACGCTGGGCAAAAATAATGCGAGGCGCCCCTTTTTCATCTCCGATGTTTTTGGCTGAGATTTCACTTCTTTTTGTGAAATATTGCATTTAAATATTATTTAATAATTTTTGTTTATTAAATATTAAGTTATCCCATGAATAGATATTTTAATATGCATTCCAAACAGTAAAAAATAAATACATCATTTGGTATTAATTCAAAACATTAAACATAGGATTTCACCAAATTTTATAAAATTTTAGGTTTTTTATTTTTGTTATGTTGGTAGAATGTAAATACATCGTTTGGTATCCATTCAAAACGATAAACATAGATTTCCCTAAATTTTATAAAATTTTAGGATTTTTATTTTTGTTATGTTGGTAGAATGTAAATACATCGTTTAGTATCCATTCAAAACGATAAACATAGGATTTCACCAAATTTTATAAAATTTTAGGTTTTTTATTTTTGTTATGTTGGTAGAATGTAAATACATCGTTTAGTATCCATTCAAAACGATAAACATAGGATTTCCCTAAATTTTATAAAATTTTACGTTTTTTATTTTTGTTATGTTGGTAGAATGTAAATACATCGTTTAGTATCCATTCAAAACGATAAACATAGGATTTCCCTAAATTTTTATAAAATTTTAGGTTTTTTATTTTTGTTATGTTGGTAGAATGTAAATACATCGTTTAGTATCCATTCAAAACGATAAACATAGGATTTCACCAAAATTTATAAAATTTTAGGTTTTTTATTTTTGTTATGTTGGTAGCACCTCTTCTTATCACTTTAATCTATTTCTATCTGAAGGGATCCATCCTAAAAAATTTTATTCCATTAGGGATGAAAATTACTAATATTAATATATATGTTCCTAGATGACGTCATCAGGGAGCAAAATAGTCAAAATTGTCTTTTCGCCATGTTAAAGATAGGACAAATTTGAAATTTTGAATACCTCTCAAAAAGTCACTTTTTATCCAAAATGAAATTTTATATCAAAGGTATCGGGTTTTTGATAGTATCTATTTGTATTTTAAATTTCATCCTAATCGGTCCAGCAGGGAAACCTGTAGCTTTGTCTAAAAATTTGAAAATTGAAGAAAAAGAATGAAAAAAAAAAGAAAAAAAAAAAAAAAAAAAAGGAAAAATAAGAGACTAACTTTGACCTTCCGAAATCGGCAAAATCTCAACTTTGAGCCTCTGCCATTCTTTTGGGACTGGAATTTTTTGAATTCGTGCTCAAAATAATCCTTATTTATTCTAGTTTAATATAAAAAAAATTTGGCTCCGATATCTTAAAACCTTTTTGAGATATTCGCCCAGAAAGAGAAAAGTTTCTCAAAAAATTTTTTCACGTCCTTATCTTTTATTAAGGATTTAAAATCATTCTTGATAATATAGTCTAGGGACGACTCGTCCATCTAAATGCAATGGGCCATTGGCATCTATTGGAATGTCAACTAAATGGTAGTATTAGAGTTTCTTTGCTTTCTTTTGCTTTTCACATGCTCGGCGACGAGTCGCTCCCGCGACTCTTGATTTTCATTTTGTCTATTTTTCTTTACTCGCGTCAAATCTGTTTTTTATTTTGTTTAATTTAAAGACATAAGTAATTGCTGAAATAAATTTTTTTTTATTAAAATAAACCAAAAGCAGTGGCTATGGCAAAAATATTTATCTTTTCTTACTCAGTCAAATTTTGGGTTCTTTTTCTTATTTTTCCATATTAATTTAAATGACAATAATGTTGATTTGTCCAATTATTTGTATTAATTCTATAAGGATCTTATTAAAAACGGTCAAAACAAATTAGTTTGACATATAAATATATTTCTCAATCTCCGCCAGATGTCAGCTTAATGCAACAAATTTTGCAAAATGACGTAGGTTTTTGCCATGTTCAAACTTAATATTCTTAAATTTCATATTAGTTAATATACAGTTTAAATGTGTTTATGAATAGAAAGCTTGCTTAAATACATATTATAGTTTAACAATTGAATTAGTTAAAAAGCTTTCAAATACTCTTTATGAATTGGCGGGAATATTTATCTAAAAGAGTACAAAATTTCATTTCCAAATTCTAAGTTAATCAAACAAACCGTGACAGACAGACGGACAGAAGGGGACTGAACAATAAATAATTTCAGACTTCTGAAATTCATTCATTTAAACAGTAGATAGGAAAGGAGAATGCAGCCAGGTATTAAGTCTCCACGAAATTAAACTCTCTATTAAGGAAACAGTTTCTCAATTTCTCATTAAAGCCGAAACTGTTTCCTTAATGGGGCTCGGAAGCGAAGTGGTTACGCATGTTTTTCCAGATAAGAGGCGTAGTGTGTCATAAAAAGTATGCCAAAAATCCAAGTAGGCCTAATTCAAAAATTTGCCAAGAGATGTCAGAATGGTAGCTAATAATATTTAATGCATTTGGTTGATCTTTTAACAATAAAAAATTAAAGATTATTGGGACAGATTGTTTTTTTGTATTTGCTTGATAACAAAAGAAAATTAATTACGATAATTTTTTAATAAGTCATTAAACAAATTAAAACTCTCAATTCTTGAGGTAATGTTGAAGTTTTTTTTTGAGATGTTGAAAATTAAAATAATTATCTTGTTTAATTTTGAATGATTTTTCAAATTTTTTTTTATTTTTTTGAATTAACCTTGAGTGTCAAATAATTAACGAAATTATTTATTTCTGATGCTGATGAATGAATGATGAAGGCTTTTCCGTTTATCATTGTCAATCCTTTTTTTTTTTTTTTTTACTTTTAATCTAGCGGAAATATTAGAATAAATTATTCGCTTATAAAAATGATATTGCCTATCTTAAGGGTTTTTTTTTTTTTATCTTTGTTACTTTCTCTTAACTATATATCGGCGCTCTAATTAGTAAAGTGCCTAACTCCACTTTTTTTCGAAAATCATTTTTTTTTGTATTTTCTGTTGAAAAATATCCTTCTCCTTATGCCCTGAACTGGGTAAGAGCGTAATTCAAATGTTTCAGTTCGAAAAGTGTTTAACAGGGGCTCTAACAATGACAATGAAATGTTTTTTTGGCTCTCCTGAAAAATAAACAAAAATGGAGTTAGGCACTTTGCTAATTAAAACGTCGATATACAATATATATGTTAATATAACTGTGGTATATAGAAAGCAGGGGCGTATTTATGGGGGGCCGAGGGGCCCGGCCCCCCCCCGAAATTTCCCAAACACATATACATATATAGGGATATACAGACATCAGCGCAACAAATTTTTCCGCAGGATGGAAACTTTGGTTCCGCAATAGAAAAAATGGTCCGCAAAAAATTTCGTGTGAAAAAATATAGTTTCTTAAAAAAAATTTTCCGCAGAAAAATTTTTGAGTTCGGGCCCCCCGAAAAAAAATTTCTATATACGCCCCTGATAGAAAGTAATGGATTCATGGCAAGGGCGGATCCAGAGGTGTTTCTCGGGGGGGGGTAATCTAGAGTGACTGGTCGCACAGAACACTATTTTTTTCTTAATTTAGGTAATTAAAAGCGCATTCTGTACTTGTTTGCCAGAATATAAATTACAAATCAAATTTTTAAGTATTAATTTTTAAAATTTTACGAAAAACAAATTTTTTTGCAAAAAAAGGTATTTTTCCAAATCTCGGGGGGGGGTAATTACCCCTTTACCCCCCCCCTTGTATCCGCCCTTGATTCATGGGTAGAAGATGAGCTACGAGACTGAAATTTAATATTTAAGTTAGGCACCTCCTTGAGGCGGACACGAAACTTTTGAAAAAAATTTATTTTTAATGTAAAATTTTATAAATTAATAGTTATAAATTTGATTTGTATTTATATTCTGGCAAACAAGTACAGAATGCGCCTTTAAATTACTGAAATGAAGAAAAAAATTGTGTGCTGTGAGACCAGTCACACCAGATTACCCCCCTCCCGAGAAATACCTCTGGATCCGCCACTGTCCATAGGTAAGTCTCGTTTCATCTGTGTTTTGCCTCAACACAATACATCTTTCATTTAAGAAAGTTGTGCGACTATTCACACCAGATTTTTTTCAGATTGCATGAATGGTCATGAAAAGATATGACCTTGAATTATGTATGACTAAAATTCCGTCAATAAATGATAAATTTATATGAGAAAGGAATTAAATTAAGAAAAAAAAAAAAAAAGCAAAGAATAAACATTAACCTTGGGTGAAGATGTAATTTCTTGCAAGACTAGTCACAACCTCTGAATCGAATTATTTAAACTCTGACCAGATAAAAAAAAAAACGATTTAAATAATCATTGTATAACAAATTACAAAATTATTTTTTTTTTTGAGGCTAAGTTATTTAAAGTTAAAAAAGAAACTCAGTTTCACTTCATGCAACAATGTTTTTTTTTTTTTCTAGCTCTTTAAATTTCTAATAGCTATAATTAAACTAAATCACTATTTATTAAAGCAATTGATCCCCTTTTTAATACAAAATAACACCTCTAGGGTGAAAAAAAGTTTTAAGAAAACTAGTATGTAGTAGTTTTAGAGAAAAAAATAACTATTATTATAATTTTAAAAACTATTTATTAAAATAGATAAATCTGAAGCTTTTATTTATGAGGCACAAATTGAGAATGAAAAAAAAAAAATCTGGTGTGACTGGCGCACAGCACACAACTTTCTCTTACCTTCGGTAATCGAAAGTTGTGTACTGTGCTTGTCACACCAGATTTTTTGTGTCGACATGTATTTAGTTTCCGACAGTAGGGTACAATTGAATTCAAGATGTAAAATTTATAAGTATGGCAAAATATTTATATTTTGATACCATGGCAACCATTTCTCCTATCTTTTCTATGGAGTACAAGAGTAAAGTGGTCTTCAGAAGATTTCAATGACAAAATGAGAATATACATTTTATAGAGAATCTAAAAAATAATTGATTTTTGAATTTAAAAAAAAATCGTTGGAGCAAATTTTGAGAAAATCGAAAAAAACTGAAAAAGTACATCAGTAAAGTACTAGTACTTTTTGGTCGATTTTGTTCAAAAGCTTCGTGTCACGTCCCATGGAGGTGCCTAACTTAAATATAAAATTTCAACCTCCTAGCTCTTTTCGTTCTTGAGATATTTTGTTCACAGACACACAGACACACACACACACAGACAGACAGACCATGTCGCGAAAACCACTTTTTTGGATTCAGGGGACCTCAAAACGTGAAGATCCATCAAAATCTCGACATCGAATTTTTGACATGAATCCAATACTTTCTCTCTAAATATATATTACATATATACATAGGTAAGAGAAAGTAAAAAATTGTTCATTCACTCAATAAATGAGACAGTATTGTTATTAATTTACAGCTGGACAGGTTGCTTCATATTTAGTTAACTAGCAAACGTATCCGACGTATAGTAAATCATCAAAATAGAAAACAAGAAAACGCTTAACCTCCGAGTTGAAAAAAATGAGTTTTTTCATATATAATTAGCTATCTGAAGAAAGTTGTGTTAAGTTAGCAACTTTATCAAGGTTACATTTATAAAAGTTATTAAAAATTAAAATAATTTTTTAACAAAAATGTAAAAATTTTCAATTTCACCCCTTAGTCAACCCGAAATTTGGGTCTTAGCTAGTTCTACATTTAATCATATGATTAGCTTAATTAGATGTGAAAAGACTCGAAAGTCGCAGTCAACTACCTTATCCGAAAGAAATTTAGATAATACCCTAGCAAAAAATACTGTACATAGGTAAGTGAATTAAAATCTCGCGCGTCCTAGAGATATTCCAGATGTTTTGGTCTCCGGGCCTTGCTTCCTCAGACTACCATTTATTTAAAATGCTTAATGGCAACAACTTTAATTCCTTGGCAGTTATTTAGCAAGAAACCTCAGAATATGAGATTATGTAGATACCGATAATATAGAGAAAGGGCATCGAACAGAAAAAAAATGAAAGTAGTATGCCTTTTCCCTTCGTATGACTCTTACCAGGCAGACAAAGGGGGGGGGGGAGGGGGGCTATATCCCCGGGGCCCTCCAAGGGGGCCCTGACCCTTTGCGCTCCAACCTTAAAATTCTAATAAAAATATAATTTTCCGGGTTAAAATTTGAACAAATCATTTTCTGGAAATTTTTTTTCCTTAGGGGGCCCGGGCCCTTTAAGCTTTAATCTTAAAGTTATATTCTTGATGAATTTCTCCATTTTTCGTTATTTGTATGAATTTATGGGAATAATTAAAATAATAACGAATTTTTAAAAATTAAAAATTATTTAATCTCTCGACTATCGATTTCGGCACTATGTACCATCATCAGGTCGGCTAAAAATGTTAAAAATGTAATTGTATTCACATTTTTAGCCGACCTGATGATGGTACATAGTGCCGAAATCGATAGTCGAGAGATTAAATAATTTTTAATTTTTAAAAATTCGTTATTATTTTAATTATTCCCATAACTTAAAGTTATAATTAAAAAATCATTTTCTGGATACTTTTTTTCCTTAGGGGCCAGGGCCTTTTAATAGTCTTTTACAAACTAAAAAAAAATTTAGGGTGGGGAGGGGCCTGCATTAATATGTAGCCCCGGGGCCCGTCAAGTCTGTCTGCGGCCCTGCCCCTTACAATTAAAACGTTTGGAAGCGACCCGTTTGGCAAAAAAAAAAAATATTTATTTACGTGTCAAGTGTTCATCGGACTACACAGGGATCAAAGATTAACGATTGAGACAAATCCACTTTGAACGCCAAGAGGTTCGAATTCCAAAGAATACAAAGAAAATGTATTTAAACACCAATTTGCATATCCCTAGATCGCCTCACAAATCGTAAAAGCTTAAACCAATTTTATGTTTCAGATGTAAAGAAATAACAATAATGTCTCATTTATTGAGTGAATGAATAGACAATTATTTTTCTGAAATTCATTAAAATTCATTCTTACAATGGAAACTGAAATTGAGATTTCTGTAGAAAATAATTTTCATTTTGTAAGTCCTTATTATAATGTTCAGAATGATTTGGAAATTTTCAAAAATAGATATTTGATCATCATCAAAATTTTTCCTTAATCCGAATGAATGAATGACCTTTGGTCACCTTCCGTCACACACAAAAATAATACATGATCATGGTATGGTAGCTATGCCAGGTAAGAATATCGAAATAATAAAACAAAAAA